>JAAGKR010000505.1:62500-186775 GCA_011419295.1 Clarias macrocephalus | reverse complement strand
GCGCTTTCTCTCTGACACACACGCCGCTGCATAAATATGAAACTCAGGCAGACGTAACGGCATAAAAGGCAACAAATGTTTTGACTTCCAGAGAAAATCACTCCGCTTATTAGGATGCTGAAGACGTTCAGCCGTTCTCAGGAGCACGTCAGAGGGACCTTGGCATATAAATGAAGTCATAATAAAAGGATGACGAGGGCTAGTCTTAATTACAGATTTGGTGAGTGTGCGACTGTTTACTCGCAGGTCACCTGTCTCGCTTTAAGTCTCTTGTGCATAGCATTTAAAAAAGAAAAAAATAACAGTAGGACCCATACAGTATACAACTTCCATCGCTGCTCCTTCCTTCCGAGCTTTGATTTTCTTTGGAGAAGCTGAAACCATGACTGTAGGTTTTTAACTCTGGGAAATGGGAAATAAAGTTGTGAGTGTGGAGCTTTGAGTCGGTCTGATCATCATTTTGAGACATCAAGATGGTTGGAATTGTTGTCGACCATGTCAGACCCTAAAAACGCCCAGCAGGAATCCGAAAGGTCGGGATGGGAGATATGGGACTCAAAACAGCCATTTAATTGAATCTTTATTTTCAGCATTTAAGTTGCCTTTCGCCTGATGTCTGACCACACCCATGCTTTTCTACGTTTCTAACAGGGTTTAGAGATCCGCTGTGCCGAGCCCAGGCGTGACGGGCAGATAGGAGCTGGGTTTGGACACTTGGGTAAATGTTTGTCTCCGCCAGAGCAGAAAAGGTCACGTCTTGCCCTGACCTCTACTGATTTACCACGATGAGTCCACAGAAACAGGCTGCACCGTGCATAATGCTGTCGGCAATATCTGGCCAATGTTGTTTTTGAAAGCTAGAATGGTGTTAATAAAATTGACAGACATTGACTGAAATAAAGTTGAACAAACGGTCCAACTTTCGCTTCAATTCAACTTCAAAACAACAGAATTTGACGTTTATTCAGAGCATTTAAGCTGCAAGCTAATGTCTATTCGCACGACGTCCAACCACATCCAAGGTCCTGGAAGTTTCTAACTGGGTTTAGAATTCCGTTTGGAGACAGATACGACAGCTTCCCACGCACGGCATGTGAACCTCATGTCCCGCATCTCTTACTGTTGCAATATTATCTCTCTGTTTCATTTTCTTTCAGAGATATCACCCTGAGGTGCGTCTTAGCTGTAACCTGGTGTCCAATCTGCATCATGTCCGCTTTCACAGAACAGGACTTTCAATGAACTTTTCAAACTCACACCTTGGACCACACCTTTCCTGAGTCCTAATGTGGCATCAAAACTCAATGTTGCTCAATGATCGCTCTGTGTTTTTTGCTCCAACGTCAGGAATGCTAAACGAGTGTGTGGACAATCTTCAGAATCTATCCTGCTCTTGGCATGCATTCCTTGTATTAAGTTTAATGCCAAGAAACGATCAGTTTAAAAAAATTTTTTTAAAAAAGGACAAAACAAACACTCGAGACACGACAAAGAACCCGGGACGTGGATAGACTTGAACGAGTCCGTCGTCTGCTCACCGTTTGCTCATTTTCTTTTCTTATTCACCCCGTGGCCTCCAGACTGGGCCTAAGTCTCGAGGAAAAAAAAAAATCCAAGGTTGAGAAGCATTAATAAATCAGAATGCCGGACATAAGCGTGAAGTGGAGTGCTATATGAAGCGGTAGAGAGATATGATGATGGGTTCAAGGTGGCCGAGAGGTGAAGAAAGAGGAGATAGCTTCATGCTCGGACGTGCACAGACTGATAAAGCGAGACCACATTCGGCTCTGTAGGTGCTTCACCTAAAGCAGCCTGATGAATTTTGTATTAATGCCAAAAGAATGCAGACTCGCTTCTGGACGAATTCAGGGAAATGGTTTTATGAGCATCTGGCCTTTGCTGGCTTCCAAAACCAGACCACAGTATGAGAAGGAACTTTTTAGTGTTTTAGATGTTATAGTGTAATACTTCATGTGCAGGATTATGTAATAGGAAAGTCTGTATACTATGTAGTAATAATAATAATAATAATAATAATAATAAAAACTTTTCTATTTTCTAACCAAACACTGATTTTAGTTCCTGACGGCAAGTGAGAAAACATTCTTTCAGCTTTCTTCCTCTTACAGTCCAGTAACTGTAGAAGCTAAAGGCTAATGTTAGCGGCAGCTAGTTTACAAGCTGTTGTGTAACAAATACAGCAGAAGTTATTAGCAGCCAATGCTATGCAAAAGAGTAGCACATTTTTCCAAAGACAGACTCTTGCTTTATTATTTTACCAACAAAACTGAGGTAAAAGTTTTACCATATTTTCACCATCACAATTACTGCTGTATATAAACAGGGTGTAAAAAATGAGTCTAGCCTTTAGAGGATAATATGAAGACACAGAGTGCGAAACACGTGTCAACGTGTATGAGATACATGTTGATATTTCTGACACGTTCTTCACACTCTCATTATTACTCCATTAATCTTCTTTTCTCTTCAAAATAAGGCCATGCTACTGTACTTAGGAACATATTTCCCAGGTGTCGAAGCTAACCAGTTTAAACCCTTCACCGGATAATGGAAAGACACAGTGTTTGATTAGATGTTAATTCTACGTTATCACGTATGTTTAAAATGTTAATGGTCTAGACGAATTTGTGTCATTTTTCCTGTCACTCTGTACTCGAGCTACAAAATGTAACCTAGCCGATCATATGGAACATGTGACTGGACCAAGGGGCAAAATCCAGTTCTGAAAAGTGAGTCCTGTACCGTGAGAAATGTGGGAGTTGACATGGGATGACGGGTAGTGTATGAATGATGGTGTTCAATCAAATTCAGATTTACATTTGCATGTAAATTTGTAAAGTCTAGACTATTAACATTTGCATGTAAATTAACGTCAAGTTAGCTAGCTAGGGTTAACTTTTGCCCAATTGTCCGCTTATTAATTAACCGGGGTTTAGACAGGTGGAGTCAGCTCCTGCTAAGATGGTGATAATCAGAGTTTTCACAGTTGAGCTTCAAAACTGCTCTTCAGAAAACCTACAGTATGGGTGACAACATGAAAAGTTTGTCGAGTTTTTTGTATGTAACTTGTTTATGTGACAAGTTACATAAAAATTCACACCCCATACAGATGTCCTGAGCGGCGGGCATGTTTATTTCTGTTGTTGAAAGTTGGGCATTTTAACATGGGGGTGACTCTCTTTTGGAGCCTAGTGGTCATTCGAGGAACTGCACATTTTAGCACTTCCCTGTTGGACTCGCTTTTCAGATCTGGAGATTGTCCCTTGGACTAACCTAACTAGTTAGCCTAATTGTTTAAAATAGCTAGCATGTAGCCCTTTATTAGATAATGTGGAAACACTGAAGTTTAAACAGCTGCTGATGCTAAGTATAATTAGCACGTATCTTTATTCAGACGAAGCAGTTTTGCAACACGTCTGAAGAAACGGTTTGTAATCCCAACAGCCATGCCTCAGTTTCGATGTCTCTGTGTCTTCACCCTGTGCCTAATCTAACCTATTTATGCTAATAATTTAGACAACTATCGTGAAGCTTTTTGTGTTTTATTTCAGGAATTTCAGCTAGTTCTTGATGCTAAGAATGACTGTAATCTTTTTTAAGGAAATTACCAACACGTCTGAGGTAAATGTGTATATAATATAGCAGGTTTGTCTTGTTGTCCTCACATTATGCGTATAAATGTTGACAAGCTAGTTAACTGAATCCTTAGCATTGTCTCTGGTGCTCCCCAGGTGCCTAGCATACAGTAAGTGTTATGTTAACTAGCCGTAGAGAGAGCACATAGTGTGTTTGGGCTGAGAAAACACATAGAAGATCCTAGATTACAAAAAGTCACAATGCCATCTGTAGAAAACGCCAAAAAAAGTAATTAGCTAAAAGCTTTGCTAAAGACACTACTGCAGCGCGGCTAAACACAGAGGCAACTTTTGACAGTTTCAGATTTGAAAACTTAATTCGGCAAAGAATCGCACCTCATGTTTTGACGGCGCAACTTATTAACTCCGTCTTACACACCTGTGTATGTGGTGTTAGCGCGGGTTTGGGGGATTGAGAGAGCGATAGAGAAAGAGAAAGAGAGAGAGAGAGAGAGATCTGAAGTTGCTTTAGATCTTTGCCTTTCTGCTCCACTATAAATCTCCAGAGAGATGGTTAGAAGCAAGAAAGACGTAATGCAAAAAAAATCAGAAAGTCGTTTGTTTCTTTTAAGATGTGAGGACGTGAGGAAAAAACTCCTGTCAAATCGTATGTTTTATGAAAAAATGAGAAAGGGAGTAGGCGAGAAAGAGAGAGTGAGAGAGACTGGTGGACCCAAGCGGTTTGTTAGCGTCTGTCAGTAAAACGTCTGCGCTTCTATTTTGCGCTCGTACCTTTGTGCGTCCCTGATTGCCGGGTTTCTTTTGTTGCTCCTGCAGATTTTCTATTAAAAGTGAAAAGGGGTGGTGGGGTGCGGGGGGGGTGTCTGGTACGCGGACGTGAAAGCGACAGCTCGGCTCGTGTCAGGCAACAAACGTTACAAAAACCAGGATCGTTAAATGACGTTTTTTTTTTAAAGCACACCAAAACAATTTCAGGGACGTCTGGAGAACTGCTTTGAAATTAACGTTAAAAACTTCGCATAGACAGACAGCAGTCTAGGACTCGAGTAGTTATTAGTTAATTATTACTTCTGCTATTATGTATTTTCAGCAGGCATGTGATTAAATGCCTGTTATTACAACGAAACAACGCGGCCCTTCTAAAAGCTTAATTAGCGAGCCAAGGGCAGATTTTTGTCAGTTTTTTTTATTAGCAAACGTTCGTGTTCTACTTCAGGTACTGTTAGGAATGTAAAATATCTTGATCAGGATAGTTGATATAAGGAGATTGTAGCAAAAAAAAAATCTGACAGTGTTAAATAAATGTCTATATCTATACCAAGCAAGAAAAACAAACAAACAAACAAACAAAAAAAAAACTAAACAAAATGCAGACTGTTATTGTCTAGTGATGTTTACATTTCTAATGTTAAATAAAGGAAAAAAAGAAAAGAAAAAACTGAAATCAGCTAAATGTCCTGGGAAGAAAGTTACAACCAACACGAGTAACATTAGCTACAGTTGCATGGACAATATTTTTTCAATCCGATTGACGCGATTCACTTTAGAGATTCCAGTTTAACTGTTTACATGGACGCTGATCTGATCAGATGTGTATTTACTGTACATGCTCACAGCATTCAATCGGAATATAACAATGTTTTCCCTAACATGCAGTAAGTGGTTCTGTTCAATATGACGCATTTAGTCTTCCAGAAAGAGAAGAAGAAGAAGAAGAAGAAGCTTGGCATCTTTACCAATAAATAAATAAATCCCGCCTCCTATTTTATGATTGCTTACAAGAACTCAGTCTCATCTATGACTGGTTAGATGGTTTACTACATGAGCAATGTGAGCCAAGCAGTGCTTCTTCTTTAGCCAGAGACCCAGTGGATGAGAGTTGTTCTTGATCAGGAATTGACGCTCATCACACCACCAAACATTCGCAGAAAGAATATATTTACACCGTCCCGTCCTTCTCATTCCAGTCAAGCTGGACCAGATTCAGTAGTCTGTTACGCATGAACACATCGAGTCACGTTAAGTCTGAATAACTGCTGAAATAAAACCAAGTAGGATTCTGTCAAAGCCAGTTTTCCTCATCATTGTTATTAGCTGAATTAGCAAAACAACATACAGTTTCTCGAATCAAAGTACCAGAACCACCGAAATCACGTTATAGCTTTTTTTTCCCCAGCATCTGATGTGGTCTTTGATAAAAACTGAACTCCAGTCAGATAACGTAAAACTGCTATTTTGAACCTGATATCATCTGTTTGGGTTTCATGTGTCACATTTCCAAGTTTACACAGATTTAGAAATCCAGTGCAACACAGCATAGTTTGCAGCTGTTCCAAAAAAGAAAAAGAAATGTGCAAATTGAGTACGAACAACCAGATTTTTCTCTGATAGGAATGTCTTAAGTCAAACGGTAACATAAACGGCGGCTGTAGAAACAACCTTCATGGAAAATGTCTTAATTTGCTCCCATGTTCTAGTTGTCTAGAGTCGCCTTTTCCTATTGTCCAATGATTTCCCAACATGAACCCACTACACTGCATGTTTCAGTATGTAGTACTTGATATTTCGTCATCAGTTTTTTTCCCCATTCTTAAAAAAAAAAAAATCCTCCCCTAATTTAGTCGTACCCAAAGCCGGTCATTAGGGCACACTCCCATCAAGGCCACAACCACCAACTAGCAGGGTGAAGGCTAGCACGTGGTTCACCAACCAACCACATCTTTTCAAACAGCCATCATTTTTGATGTGAGAGTGCGAGAATGCCACGCATCCGTCCCGTCCCTGAGCCCAGAGAAAGCTCAGCAAATCAGTATGTAGGTTGTTTGAGCGCTGGTCAACGACGCAAACCACGACCACTAGCATTTACGTTTAGTCTGAAGTTTTACCGATAGATTCAAGATAGTTTGCATCATCGACCAGTGCTCAAACCGCCTACATGCTGCAGAAAGCCAATTTTTATAAAATACTTTGTGTTACAGCAGTGCGTGGTGGTGAGTCGGGGCTTCTATTAATCTCCAGCTACACGATAAAACAAAACAAAATAAATCATAATGAATAGTTCAGTTTGTTTCCTAACCACTGTGGGTAATCCGTGTCAGAATATAAGAGCAAAGCAATACAGCAAACCCAGGCCGAAAACACTGGCCCCACTGGAGTGACAGCTCCTTTAATTTCACCTTGCGTTAGTTAGGAGATGCAGCTGACAGGCCGGAAGCATGAGATACTGTATCGATATACCCATCATGTCTGAGTGGCGAAGCGCAGGCAGCTCTGGATCGTATTTACCCTCAGCTCGTGATGTCCTCAGGGCTTTCGGTTGCTACGGGCTGCCAAGGATCACAGACGCTCGAGCTTGAAGAGATACTTTGCTCGGGAACCAAAGGCCTGCGGTGCAAATTTACTAAATCATAGACAACAAAGATTATGTGGCACTGTGCGCTTACAAAGGGAAAATTGCAAATTACGATATCTCTCTCGCCAGGACGCGGTCGGCATCTAAAACAACCAGGCTCGGAGAGAAAATTCCAGCCTTCAGGATATAAGAGATCATGTCACGGGTCTAAACAATGCCCTGCTGATCTTTAAGTGCCTGACCTCATGACCAGAGATAAAGACTTTTTTTTTTTTTTTTTTTAAGTGCTGGGGATGTCACGACCTGGTCCGGTTATCCGGACACGGATTAAACCTCGCCTAATCTTTTCGACAAAGAATAATTTAATCCGGGACAAGGCCTATCCCCTGCAGGAACAGAGGCAGCCTGAGCGGCGTGTCGTCCCTGTTAATTACTTTTAGTAAGAGCAATTAAAAAAAAAAAAAAACACGAGGCTCAAACGAAATGTGGATTTGATCCTGTGCTGAATGAGCCGAATCTCTACAGCCAGAGGCTGCTGAAGCGTTTCGGCGATTTTATTTATTTATTTATTTTTGCTAAATCCTCTCCTCCCGAGCGGAGCTTCCGGCTCCAGTCTGCTGCACTCTGGATAATTCCGTTAGCCAAGCGGTTTGCTCCGAGATGGAGGCCGTCGCACCGCTCCTTCCTTTAAACTACTCTGTCACTTCAAGCTGGCCGAGCACGATCGGCTTAGTGTCACTTAATCGGGGCCGAGAGTGTCGGGAACGTGAGGTAGACATTTCAAGGTGATCCAAGGTCATCAGGGGGAAAAAAAAAGAGAAAAAAAAAAAGTCATTACCAAGGTCTCGCTGACATTTTGGTCAGAGATAAAGGAAATAGAAAAGGCGAGGAAAGACGAGTATGTACAGTATCAGAGGCTGTGTCGGTCTTAGTCGAGTGCAAAAGTTTGTACACCCTCAGGGCAAAATGAGGACTGTCATTAAAAGTAGGCATTATGTATCTTATATATCCTCACACACACATACACACACACACACACACGCACATATTCACATTCAGGGGCGAATGCATAGGAACAGCCAGCTCACTCTCTGGAAGTTGTTTTTTGGAGGGGGTAGGGGGCTGAAGGACACGAGGAGAACATATGAAACTCAACAGACACCCAGAGTCCATGAGGCTGTTTATTAAATTCTAAAATACAAACATATTCGATATTCTTAAAATCATTTCGGCTCAACTATCTAAGGGAACTGGTTGTTGGCTGGACAGAAGTGACCAAGTGGCACGGCGTTAAAACAATTCCCATCCACTTCGTCTTGAGACACTGAAGCAGATGTCTGACATTTTGCGATCATAAAATAATAAAAAATCTGTTTAGCGGAAACCAACCCCCGACTGTCCCTCACCGGCGCGTGGGAAGTCGGTACGGACGCGGCTCGCACGCTTGTTGTTCCGCACGGCCAGACGGACACACGCGGTGGCGCAATTAAAAACGCCCCGGAGACTTTGGTGTTGATTGTTTCTGTGTCGCGGCGTAGAGGGTGGAAATCCTCGGCTACAGATAAGACATCAATCCTCCTCAGTGGGACGCGCAAATAAATCTGATTAGGGGCGGAATGATTTCCCCTTCAGGATTGTTTTATCTCTCCCCTCCATGCCTCGGCAGCAGATAACTGTGAAAACACTCTCTCTCTCTCTCTCTCTCTCTGTCTTTCTCTCACACACACACACACGGAGACAGCATCAGCTCAAGTGATGTCATATTTGGCAAACAGGAACGTGTCAGTCATAGACGGGCCGCTTCACAAAGCTCGACGAGAGAGATTTGATTTGCTTCCCCGCAAATCCGATATCTTCCGCATTTGAATACAGATGAGCGTTTCTCGTTCCTTAGGGTGGTCATCTTTTGATTTGATCTGATATCTCATTACAAATGCACATAATAAAAGAAGCCTCTCTGCATTTTCAAATGCGAAAGCGCTCCGTGGAGATGGCACACACGGGCAGACACACACACGCACGCACGCACGCAAGCGCAACCCTAGATTTCAGTGCATCCAAACAAACACGGTGACAAAGCAGCGTAGATAAAAGCCTAATTTGTCGCGAATTTCACCTCAGGGATCCTGATCTCAGCATTCCAACAACAACAACTCCAGATTTTTTAATGGATGTTTAAAAAAATAAAAAGGATAAAGCACAAAAACCGAACAAAGCACTAAATTTATGAGTAACAGCACTGATATGTGGTCCGGTCACACTTCCTGTCACCATTTACCTCTGCATAATAATAATAATAATAATAATAATAATAATAATAATAATAAAAAACACCAGAATTTATTACAGAAGAATATTAAATCAACTCTGAGCTCTGAGAATTTCCCGTCTGAGACAATAAAATAAAGACGCACGAATCAGGAGAGACATTTAAAAAACAAGACAGTTGTACACCTTAAGAAAGAAAAAGTAGAAAAGAGCCGTCCCAAATCAGTAATTCTCCCCTCCTTATTTCAGGTGCCGCATTGTCTGGCGCTGATGCAGTGACAGGAGAAACACTCGCGCCGCTCCGCGCTTTCTAAAGCTCTGGAATAGGTTTTGAAGTGAAGCAGCCCATAGGGTCCTGCTACAGAATAGCTCGATGATGTGCTCTGACAACTCTGGGTAAAAGAATAAACGCTCTCCACCTCGGAAAGCATGCGGCGCTACTAAAGCTCTGTCTCCGTGATCGGCTCCGTGAGCAACCGGAGGTGGCATGAACGACCGCGGATGCTGCTGGAGGTGGAAAGCTTCGCTTATTCACATCAATGTTTCTGAATCAACCGAACGTGAACTGATGCAGACGTCTGAGGGCTGATCACAGACGCGACTCGTTTCATTACTACTAAGCTATTAATCTGGATCATGACGTTAATATTTCATAGAATTATACATGAATTAATTCACGCCTTGTGTTTTTCTCTTATTGAGTGAGAAGTCGCGGTCCAGGGGCATGCCAAGGACATTAAAGTGGGTGTGGCTTATACACCTGTCAATTACAGTGAAATGGGTGTGGCTTGTCAATTACAGTGAAGTAGGTGTGGCCAATATGCCTGTCATTTACAGTGAAGTAGATGTGACTTATATGCCTGTCATTTACAGTGAAGTAGGTGTGGCTTACATGCCTGTCAATTACAGTGAAGTAGGTGTGGCTTATATGCCTGTCAATTACAGTGAAGTAGGTGTGGCTTATATGCCTGTCAATTACAGTGAAGTAGGTGTGGCTTATATGCCTGTCAATTACAGTGAAGTAGGTGTGGCTTATATGTCTGTCATTTACAGTGAAGTAGGTGTGGCTTACATGCCTGTCAATTACAGTGAAGTAGGTGTGGCTTACATGCTTGTCAATTACAATGAAGTAGGTGTGGCCTATATGCCTGTCATTTACAGTGAAGTAGGAGTGGCTTACATGCCTGTCAATTACAGTGAAGTAGGCATGGCCTATATGCCTGTCAATTACAGTGAAGTGGGCGTGGCTTATATACTTATCATTTACAGTGAAGTGGGTGTGGCTTATACGCCTGTCAATTACAGTGAAGGAGGTGTGGCTTATATGCCTGTCAATTACAGTGAAGTGGGTGTGGCTTATATACTTATCATTTACAGTGAAGTAGGTGTGGCTTACATGCTTGTCAATTACAATGAAGTAGGTGTGGCCTATATGCCTGTCATTTACAGTGAAGTAGGAGTGGCTTACATGCCTGTCAATTACAGTGAAGTAGGCATGGCCTATATGCCTGTCAATTACAGTGAAGTGGGCGTGGCTTATATACTTATCATTTACAGTGAAGTGGGTGTGGCTTATACGCCTGTCAATTACAGTGAAGGAGGTGTGGCTTATATGCCTGTCAATTACAGTGAAGTGGGTGTGGCTTATATACTTATCATTTACAGTGAAGTAGGTGTGGCTTACATGCTTGTCAATTACAATGAAGTAGGTGTGGCCTATATGCCTGTCATTTACAGTGAAGTAGGAGTGGCTTACATGCCTGTCAATTACAGTGAAGTAGGCATGGCCTATATGCCTGTCAATTACAGTGAAGTGGGCGTGGCTTATATACTTATCATTTACAGTGAAGTGGGTGTGGCTTATACGCCTGTCAATTACAGTGAAGGAGGTGTGGCTTATATGCCTGTCAATTACAGTGAAGTGGGTGTGGCTTATATACTTATCATTTACAGTGAAGTAGGTGTGGCTTACATGCTTGTCAATTACAATGAAGTAGGTGTGGCCTATATGCCTGTCATTTACAGTGAAGTAGGAGTGGCTTACATGCCTGTCAATTACAGTGAAGTAGGCATGGCCTATATGCCTGTCAATTACAGTGAAGTGGGCGTGGCTTATATACTTATCATTTACAGTGAAGTGGGTGTGGCTTATACGCCTGTCAATTACAGTGAAGGAGGTGTGGCTTATATGCCTGTCAATTACAGTGAAGTAGGTGTGGCTTACATGCCTGTCAATTACAGTGAAGTAGGTGTGGCTTACATGCTTGTCAATTACAATGAAGTAGGTGTGGCCTATATGTGTCTTTACAGTGAAGTAGGTGTGGCCTTTATGTCTGTCATTTACAGTGAAGTAGGTGTGGCTTACATGCCTGTCAATTACAGTGAAGTAGGTGTGGCTTACATGCTTGTCAATTACAATGAAGTAGGTGTGGCCTATATGCTTTTCATTTACAGTGAAGTAGGAGTGGCTTACATGCCTGTCAATTACAGTGAAGTAGGCATGTCCTATATGCCTGTCAATTACAGTGAAGTGGGCGTGGCCTATATGTCTGTCATTTACAGTGAAGTAGGTGTGGCTTATACGCCTGTCAATTACAGTGAAGGAGGTTTAGCCTATATACCTGTCATTTACAGTGAAGTAGGTGTGGTTTATATGCCTGTCAATTACAGTGAAGTAGGTGTGGCTTATATGCCTGTCATTTACAGTGAAGTAGGTGTGGCTTATATGCCTGTCAATTACAGTGAAGTAGGTGTGGCTTATATGCCTGTCATTTACAGTGAAGTAGGTGTGGCTTATATACCTGTCATTTAGAGTGAGGGAGGTGTGGCCTATGTTTGTCATTTAGAGTGATGGAGGCACAGCTTACATTTCAGTTATTTCAAGTAAAGAAGGCGTGGCCTGTGTGCTCGTCAGTCCAAGTGAAAGAGGCGTGGCCTATGCTTCAGTCAGTCCTGTTAAAAAAGGTGTTTCCTATGGGCTTGTCAATCCAAGTGAAGGAGTCGCCTTTACTCATTCCTATTAAAGAAGGTGTGGCCAAAGTGAAGGAGGTGTAGTCTATGCACCTGCCAATTAAAGTGAAGTAGGTGTGGCTTATACACTTGCCAGTTGAAGAATGAAGAAGGTGTGGCCCACGCTCCTGTCAATTACAGTTATGGAGGTGTGGCCTATGTGACTTTCATTTACAGTGCAGGAGGCATTGCCTATATAATCATTCCTATTAAAGAAGGTGTGACTTAAGTAAAGGAGGTGGGGCTTCACTTGTGTATGTCATACTGGAATCTCGGTAATTACTTTCCGACTTTGTTCAGGTGTTCATGTCGAGCTAGTAATTACCAGTTGTGAGCTGGATTTTTTCCTGAAAGCTTTGACCTGCAAGTGTGTGACATCATTTAACAATCAAACAAATACGGCAGCAACAGCTTCTGCGATGTAAATAATTGCGAGGGTAACGTTAGTATTTAACTCTGTGTGTGTTTGTCCATCAGATTCTTTTAGCATTTTTAGCGCCGGCTGCATGATGATATAATGTAAATACAGCTCATTTTTTCAACTACAAAACTTTAAAATGTTTTGTACGTTACCATGGAAACACATCATTTCCATGCTCGAATAGAAGCGAAGCTGCCGTCTCATAATTACCGTAATCGTGAGTTGACATGAACATGACACGGGCTTCCATTGGACCTCTTATGGTGTCTCCAGAGAAGAGCTGAGGGCTCGAGGACGCACTGATGACCACCGGCCCGTACGGTTTCCTGAGGTTCAGTAGCGGGTGTGATAAAATGCAGATGCGAAAGATGTCACCTCGAAAACCTAGATTTACTCGGAGTCAGGAATTGGGCAGCTGCCACGACACTCCAGGAAATGAAGTAGATTGATTTCTTTCATTATCTAATGTCTGCTCTAGAGCTACTTTCGAGATAAAGACTTCTTGGATCGTTTCCACGGACACAGGCTGCGCGTAAATCTAGAGTTGCAGGGCTTTCGATCAGAATCAAAGAGCACCTCTACAGAACTAAAGAGATTGGAAATAAATCTTTATTAGTCATTTATACGGAAGGAGTCTCCAGTGTCAGCGGTGAAGCTGATGCTGATGTATATATAGTTTCTTGGATGTTACACAAAATTAAATGTAACTTTGAATTTGTTATGTCATCTTTAAATCCTTCAATTGCTTGAATTGTTATCATTTTGTATCTTTTATGAATTCCAGTTTCAATCTGGTTGGATTTATTTTTGTTTAAAAAAAAAGGGAATTATTTAAAACATTAACCCCGCTCCTAATCATAAAATACCGTTTAACTTCAACGTCAAATGAAATCTCCAAGTGTACACCAAAACTGAAAGTAATACAAGCTGAACCCCCTCGTCTTGTTGATGAGACGCGATGCCAGGCCTGCGAGAGACAACAGGCGAGAGACAGCGTGAGTGAGTGAAGGAGAGAAAGACGGCGTTCATCACCGGCTCCACTCTGACCTCTGGTGAGGTATGAAAACGGAGTAATGAAAAGCCTATCGATTGCCGTCTCTTCCGTTTAAACAAATCGCCTCGCCGGCCGCGGGTTCAGGAGCCAATTTCTGCGCATCACCTGGACAGAATCGAGCGCTCGCGGAAGACGAGATACTAAGCTGGAACCACACACCCGGCTTCAAATAGCCATAACTCATCTGTGATTCAGCGTCTCTCGCTGATTATATTAGCCCGTGCCATTGCTAACATATGAACTGGCAGCTTCAAGGCAGGACCATTACGACCACAAGACAATCCATAACCTGAGACATCATTATAAATGAATGAATAATAATTAAAAAAAAAACACATACCGAGGCGCAAAAAAACTTGTTGAAGAAGAAAAAAGGTTTTTGCTGAAATTTCTTATAGTTTCGAAAAAAAAAAATTTCTTGTGCACTCTTTTCACTTTCGACATTTTTGATTCTCTGAATCTGAGCTCCTCAAGCCTGATCGAGAGTCGTCCCTGAGAGAGAGAAAGAGAGCGAGACTGACCTGACTGAGAGGCAAGGGTTGATTTCAGTCGGAGAAATTGAGGGGGCAGGAAAGAGAGAGAGAGAGAGAGAGAGAGAGAGAGAGATAGGACACAAAAGAAAGACAGACCATTAGACACCGTATACCGAGAGACGAGCGAGACTGACGCGCACTTCCGACAACCATCTCACCCGGCAATGGCCTTGCCACATTTCTAAATTAAAGATGGAGAGATAGCAGTGAAAGGGCAGCTTCCTGGTGCTGAGGTGATTTATCTGATGATCTGCTTCGCACCTCGAGGTCATGAGTCACTACAATTAGGTTCATGTTATTACTGCACTGAAGCATTTAATCAGGATGTGTTTCAAGCTTCAGGATTTAGAGACTCGTCCGCTTGGCGCAGTAAACAGGTTGTTACTTTTAGGTCCTCCGCTGGTCCGTGGGGGCAATTATAGCACGGAGAGCCAGGATTTATACACAAAGATTTCATCTGACCACCTTTAGCTTTGAATACAGACGCAATGTGTGAAAATGATTCCTCAGGCTCCTAGAGGCTCTCTTTCACAATCCGAGCCCTGGAATACGGCCGTGCCATCGGGGCAGAAAAGCCTACATAGATGTGATAACCTGGCGTTTCAGTACTTTCAGGTGGTCAGCTGACGTCACTTTTCGCCGCATAACGTTGCTTGTCCAGGGGGCCGCTTCCCATCTTACCCTGATGCACCCAGTGCTCTGGACAAGAGTCATCAGGCCACATGACCTTTTTTCACTGCTCCAAAGTCCAATCCAATCCAAAGTCCTGTGAGTTCTCATCACATTGTGCGTGTATGGAAATGCCACTCTTTGTCATGTTATTATTTCTTCAATAATGTAACTTCGCCAGGAGTTTATTATATGATCATCCAGTCACTTACTCTTTTGAACATTAAAAAAATGTTGCTGTTTCACCAATATAAGCCGTATCACTAACAGTACAAGATGTTCTTTGGATTTATTGGTTTTGGTGAAATTTCAAACATAATGCATCGCGCTGCTCACCGGCCCTTCCAGCGCCAGAAATTTCATACAGTATTGTGTCCTAATGCCCCAAAATGGGAACTGTAACAAACGCTAATGGAGGTTCATGGTGGCAGGTTTCCATTTGCCGAATTTACGGCGGCTAATTAGACCAGCGGTAAACGAGCGCAGCCTTTTCTGGTCACCTGATTGCAAAGAAGAAGCCAGATTGTCAGACGTCAGGCATCCTGGCACGGCTTCGTCTGCTCCTGAAGAGAGAATCATCGGCGGGTGCTTGACAAACATCTCGAGCGTCTGTTTCTCCAGAAGAACAAAGAACGTGACACAGAATAGCTGACCAGCCTGGTGTTATTCCCACACAGTATGTTCACAAATGACAGCCTGAACAAGAAGAACAAGACGAAGACGGGGGAAAAAAAAAAAAGGAACAAAAACATTCACAAACCATGAGGACATATGCGGGCAGATGGACCGAGCTCAAGAAGGCACTGAATGCACAAGCAAAAAAGAAAACACAAGATCCAGTTAAAGCCAGGCAGGCAGCAAATACGGGATCGGGAGTTCTCCGGGTTCCTGAAAGAGATCCCAGCTGAAATAACAAGATAAGCTAGAAATAACAAGGTGTCTAAGCTAGAGCAAGTACAGGGGATATTAAACACAAAGCAGCGGGGAGATGGACTTTACTAACAGGCAATAATGGCCCTGAAGATTTGCTATGCATTTCGCTAAAGGGTACTTAATTTGGAAAGACAGGAACCCTGATGGTGGCTGACTGGTGTGGTAGCAGTGGAGAAACCGCCATCAGTGGGTGTTTGGTCCAGTATCAAAGCCTAGTCGGAGAACATGGAGCAGTCAAGCTACTCGTTCCGACACACTAGCAAGATCAAATTGGCTGGATTTCTTGCCAAACGAGCTACAACGACAAATCCTAGATTTTACTTCAACCTCAGTCTCGATCCTGACGATTTACATCATTTATTCGCTTGGCAGCCGATCTTATCTGAACGTGCACGACTTGCAACAAAGTCGAGCAGTTCCAGGTTTCAAATCAGTCTCGCAAGCTTACGATTTAGCACAGCAGCCAAAACCACTGACCCACCGCTGGTGTCTGTGTATCTGTAGCTTCGGACGAGAATTTTTACAGATTTGCAATCTGAAGAAACAAAGGCAATCTGTCAGCAACTGCTGCTTTCTTTGAACAGAACAATTCCCACCATTCTTCTGTTCTGACAGGCTGCCAGCGTGGATTCGTTTGGCAGTAGCTCGCGCCCAGGGTGACTTGTGCGAGCCAGAATCCGAGTCAAGTGCTGAGCTCAACGCTGTAGGGTTAAAGGTCTATCGCAGGTCTTTCAGCACACCGGCGTTCTTACTTTGCAGCCTTCCATTCCCTAAGATCCAGGCATGGTCTGGTCATCTATGTTTACATATCCGCTCGCTTTAGATGGTGCACTGTATTAAAACTTAATTTGATGTTGATAATTGATTGATCTTTAAGAAATAACGATAACAATATGCAACATGTTGGTTATACTACACAAATTGTAAAGCTCAAATAGTTCAAACAAACAATAAAAATGTACTAAAAAGGCTGGCGAAAAATGCTGCTCTTGGTTCTCAGACCTTATTTGAAAACGAGGCTTCGAAAAATATGATAAATGCCCATGTTTTCTGAACATGTGCTCAAGCTTGCCCTCTTGTGGTGGTAACAGATATGTGAGCTACGGAGAAACATTACACAAAACATTAAATGTGAGTACTTTTTTAATTGGTCCAATTCTTAACAGCAGATAATCAAATAATAATTAATCATTATCATCCTTTATTAAAAACCAATCACATGTACTGTTAAACATTTAAACATTTAAAATACAGTGGAACCTTGGATTACGAGCATAATTCGTTCCGGAAGTGGGCTCGTATTCCAAAACACTCGTAAACCAAATCATCATTTCCCATAAGAAATAATGAAAAGGGAAGGTGAGAGAGTGACACTCGGTGTCAAAATAAGAGTCGCATGTGTGAAGCATGATACTCAGCACTCGTAAACTAATACTTGCTCGAATAAAAAATTATTAAAAATCTATGCTCGGTTTGCGGAACACTCGTAAACCACGTTACTCGCAATCCGAGGTTCCACTATATATATATTTTAATGCTTGAAAATTATATGTGTACCACAGAGTGAGCGATATGACAGCAACACGTGTAATCATTCTTTACACATGTGGTCAGCACATAAGCATCACAGAAAGCTTGACACGTTATAACATCAGGAAGGTCGACTACAGCTGTATTTATTGCTGTCGAGCAGCTTAGAAAATTAAGTTATTTCCTGGTATTGCTCATGATATAGTAGGTAATCTTTACAAAGGTTCACGTCTTTAGACATTCTAGTTGCTTTATTCCAATATGAAGCAACTTCTTTGCCATAGAGAACGGAGACTCTCTTAGAAATGATGTTCTAAAAATGCATCATTTAGTAACGATTAATTAACATCGACAAATATACAAAGGACTTTTTTTTTTCTGTCTCATAAAAGGTGTCAGGTTTAATACTTTGACAAAATGGTACCAAGATATAGAAAACTGATTGGAGCAGAGCAGGCAGCAGATAAAAAATAAAACACGTATAAGAAAATGAATCGTAGAAATCTTTGAACGCATGGTCAGAAATTACTAACCTATTCACCCATCATCATCTACTTTTGCTTCAAAGGTCAGCTAGAGCTATTAGCAACCGCATCGATGTGCGAGACGAGGCTTCATTTCTAAACCCTGCCGTGTCATTAGATGAGAAGGCACTTGGTTTGCCGTGTGCACTTAGACATTTATTTCAGTCACACGTAGTATTTGGTCATCAAACAGGTCAGGGCATTAGATGCGCCTGGGATTTTTTGGTGGCTTGAGCCTTTTCTAAGAGCAGATTGTGCTTCATAGTGATTAGATCCATTCATGCTCAACGTCCTGAAGGCCACCAGAAATGAACCCTGTTAATTAAAAGGTAAGATTCTGTGTCTTACTCCATTGCTCTAGTTATGAGTGGGGTATGGATTGTAAACTGTATTTGGTTGCTATCTTTTCTCTCGCATTTACACACTACACTATCTAGCATGATGTTAGCTCAAACAGCTACAGAATGGAAACCAAACTACATCGTCTGTAACCCCTTTATACTGTATACAGGGTGGCAGGAATCTCGGAAGACTAAGTGCACGAGGCGGGGTACTGTACACCCTGGTGCCGATCCATCGCAGAGCACACACACTTTCACATGCTCATTCACACACTTGGGAACGTCAGTTAACCTAATCTGCAAGTCTTTGGACTGTGTGAGGAAACCGGAGTAGCCGGAGGAAACCCACCAAGCACGGGGAGAACATGCACACAGACCCGAGGTGGGAATCGAACCTGGACCCTGGTGGTGCAAGATCACCTGCCCATACTGTACAAATCAAATATTTCTTTCTACCACTAAGCAAAACGCATTCGCATTAAAAATGTCTGATTAAAAATGATGATTGAAATTCATGCTGATTTTGACCAAAAAGCAGATGTTTCCTCCAAACATGAGATACGATGATCGTTTTTGAGCACGAATCAAACTTCACCACTTACATACAGTACCGTCCTGTCCAGAAATATTCCCAGTAAAAATAACAAACTGATTCCTTACTCATTTTAAACCAGAATTTGGAGATATTCTCAGTAATTGTGTGACGGTCAGTTGATTTTGGTCACAAATCCATAATAAACTATTCTCCTGCCCATACATCAGACATACTGTATATTAGTATTTTCACTAACACTACAAACAGGAAGTTGACATATTTCCACTAAACACAAGATATCCAACCCTAACCCATTAAAAACTTTCTGAAGGAAATGTTCAAGAAACTTTTGGAAGGAAATCAATCGACCAATTTGCTGCTACTGGTTTCATCTACTTGCTTCGGAAACATCAACACCTCTATACCACTATACCGCTTATCCTGTGGAGGGTCATGAGGGGATCTGGTGTGTATTCCAATGAACTTATGGACGCCAACCCACTGCATCCAAACTTTTCAAAAAGCCCATCACCCTACATTGCATGTCTCGGGACTGTGGAAGGAAACCAGAGTACCCTGAGAAAAACCCATCAAGCTCATCAAGAGAACATGCAAACCCCACACAGACTGAAGGCGAGATCCAACCCAGTAGGTATGAGGTGACAATGCTCACCACTAAACTATCTGACACCTCATCACCTCGTCTTGTAGCTTACAGGATTCAGGAGATGCGACAAGGAAGAAGGGAAAACGTTGGACAACAGGTTGGACCACTGCAAGTTTTATTTTGCGCCACAATCTGTTGACATCCTGTTAGTGTAAATCACCTTTTATTCTTTCATCACTTCTTCCAGCTGTTCTGTGAATGGAGGCTTTACAGACCAGGGGTCAGAGCACAAGGTCATGAGATGATAGTACGGCACCAATGGAGCAAGTTGCCGTTAAGACCTTTGGTCGAAGGCCCAACACTGGCAACCTGGCTGTGTTCACGCGATAACGCAGTACCTTAACCACTGAACCACCAGTGCACTCAAAAACAGGAGATGAGTTGGATGACTGGAGACGGATTGACCAAACATCTGTACCATCAAATCCAAGAACAACAATCAACACTTCCTTGTATGTTTGTTTGTTTATTTATTTATTTCCTCGCTGTCTACCCCCCCCCCCCCCCCCCGGCTTCCCAGAACGGATAACGCCAACCGCAATCCTACTGACACTCCGAGCAGATGCTGAAAATCCTCTCTGGATATTCCGACTTATCTCCAGCACCTCCTTTTTATTTTGATTTTATTTCTTTTTTTATTTTCATACCACAGTGTGTGTTTTCTCCGGAGCATGAAACGGAACAGAACAAACGACGAACGGACTCGGCTTATCGGCGCGCCGCACCGTTTCCCGCTCCCTCTCATCTCTTTCACAGGGAACGGCCGTGATTGCTTTTGCGCTCGGTGGAAAAATGATGGATTCAGACGGACATTAATTGGACCATCTGCAATCAGTATGTCAGGACACAACAGAAGGCTTTTACATGCAGAGATGATAGATGATAACATGCTGTTAAGCTAGTCCTTGTCCGTTGGACATTTTTGCACAACTTGTTACGCACCGATTTTAGTGTCTGTTTTACTGGCTTGCGTTTTTTTTTTTTTTTTTTCCCCTCCGTTTAGTACACATGCTCGTTTTTTGACAGCCTACACTTGTTCGTGTTTGTCTGGAATACGAACAGAAGGCTTGGCCTGATAAGAAGCGAGGCAGAAGTGTGCGGAAAATTAGCGAGGATGTTAATGCGGCTTTCGTTCGTCTGGGGGTTTTATTAACCGCGCGTAGATTTATTGTCGAGATGATGATTGTGCGTGATTGCTTTGGACATGCAATAAGCTGAAGCATATTAACACGGGCTTTATACTGTGCATCTATGGGTACGTGGAATGATTCTTTACGCTCGTCTGTGGTTATTGAAGTCGGATTTTCTAAGATTTACAATCCAGCGATCGGGCCGGTTACGGAATTTAAACTTTGGGAGAATAGAGCTCTCAACATTTTAACAGCCTAATATTATATCCAAAACAGCGTTGTTATTCTTATTGACACTCGCCCTAATATGGAATTGTTGCCATAGCAACAACATCAAGGCCAAAGCGACTTATACAGTACGGTGGATTCAAACTTTTTTTTTTTTTTTAAGTGTCTCTAACATCCATTGAAGTCTTTGAGTGTTTCTCGGACGAGCATTATTTATTCGCTGCCATAATAACGGCTTTGGTGGATCATTAAAAAAAAAAAAAAAAGCAATAAATATATTACTGTCCCCTGAAGAATAAGAAAAAATAATAATAAATCAGCTTTTGATTTCTTAGACATATGTGACACAACGTCTTATCATAAAGTTCACGGCGTTCAAACGCTACATATTTCTCAATTCTTTATTTGCTGACTTAAAGCGTACGAGCGTGAGAAACGTAAATCCGGACTGACAGCTGACGCGACTCACTTCGCTCCTGATATTAGCTCGGAAAGCTTCCAAGAGAAATCCGGCTCAGCTTACTGTCTTCTCTTGAACACCTCAGATGTTTCTCCGTTTGCCCCCAGTCCAAAAATATAGCATTGCGGTTTTTACAAAGTGGTTCACAAGATGCTGGAAGAGATCGAATTCCCTGTATGAGTGTGCTCATTTCTGCACGTTCAGCTAACGAAGCTCTCGGGTGTGTTCTTTTTTTTCTTTTCCTGCACCAGGAAGTAGTGGCTTACGGTTAAGCCTCAAATCCTTACCTTCTTCCTTCCTCTGTATCTCGGGCTTTGAGGCCGGGGAGTGTCCGAGGCCTAACCTTCTGCGCCCGTTAGCCTGAAAACGGAAGGTGGAGGTGGAGGTGGGGGGGTGGTGAGGGGCAGCCTGAATGATTGGATGTGTGTGATTTCCCAGCCGGATGTCGCCTCTTTCCTGTTTGGAGATGCCATTAGTGGGAAGCTAGACAGTGATGAGAAGTGACGGCGAGTGACTCCTCGAGTCAAGAGTGCAGCCCGGGGGCCACGAGTGTGTCACCAGGCGTCTCTGACATCCCTGCGCCTCTCAGGACATACCTTTGTTTCCGTGAAAGCAGGACAGCTAATTGCGCGGCCTCAGAGACGAGCGATACGGCGGGGGAGGGGAAGTGGGCCGCCGTGTGTCTTCTGCCATCTTCCTCCTCATGCTTAAAGCTAGCCTCTCTCAACGCCCGGCCGTGACAACCCAGATAGTGACGCTTCAGTCGTCACGAAAGAATTTGAACGTAATTAAAAAAAAAAAAAAAAAAAAAGGAACAGCGCTCACGTTTCCTCTTTTGGCCTTTAAAAAAAAAAATGACATTTTTCTTTTCGCGCTTTCGTAGCCATTGTGAAGGAAATTAAGGCTAAGTGAAAAGCGTGCAGGCGTTCCAGCATGGCGGCTGGCTAATACGATAAGACAGCAACTACACAGCCTGGAAAAGGGTCGATAGCATATATTAAACATCTCAGGCTTTCATTAGCGCCTTGTCAAATAACACCTCCATACAGGAATAGAAAGCAACGCCGGTGGTGTCTGAGCGGCGGAAAATTGAACCGAGCTTGCGCGTGATATGGTCACGGAGAAGGAAAAAAAAAAAGAAAAAAAAAAACAGGGAAGAAAAAAACAAAACAAAAAGCAAAAAACAAAAAAGGCTCGGTCACGGGAGACGAAGACGGATATTGAAACGCGGCCGTCACGTGGCGCGAGACTTTTAATATTCCTCAAAGGAAGGGCTTCATTTCGAGACCGGTGACATCGATTTATTAAACAAATCCTGCCATCTTCCATCCCTATCTGTTCACACCAACAATAAATATAGACGGGGGGTCTTGGGGAAAAGAAAAAGAAAAAAAAGAAAAAAAAAAAACCCTGGGATGTCATGCTGGATGAACACCGGCAAACAAAATATGATTTTGAAAAATATGATTTGGAGCAAAACTTGGTGTGTTTTGTGCGACTCCTCAGCTTTAGGAGAACTACAGCAATACATTCCACCAAAAGCAGGCTACAGGAGATCGCGCGTCAATCAGTGAAAGTGTATAAAACCACGTTTAATTATATACACTACCAGTCAAAAGTTTGTACACCCCTTCTAACTCCAGGGTCGTTTCTGATTTCTGTTTCTTTCTACATCAGTGTAAAACAAGCCTGAAGGCGTTTATCCAAAATACACAATAATCTCCTTCGAACAGCTGATATTGAGATACTGTATCTTATCCTCTGTAAATCCTTCATAACGGCTCTAATCTGAGGTGCTGCTTGAGGTTAATTGGTGATTTCTGAGGCTGGTGACTCTAAATGAACGTCTCAGTTTTGGTCTCGCTTTCCTGGGAAGGGCTTCATGAGAGCCAGTTTCATCATGGAGCTCGATGGGGTTTACAAACGCACTCGACACAATACTGTTCTTGCAAGGACTGTTCCAGATCAGCTGACCTTCACGTCGTAAACAACTGATTACTACTGATGTTGTTATTTAATTACATATTTTCATACCGTGGTTCCAATATTTGTTCTAGAATGTAGAAAATGAATCCAAACTTGCGTCCAAGCACAAGTCGTGAGGACATGCAAATACTGTAACTGATGTAGAGCAAGGAGGACTTTAAAAACTACAAACATACAATAACTAAGGCAATTAAGTCAATAATTGGTGTGACGACAGCTTGCAGTTATTATTATATAACATCCTGCAGAACCAGCCGCAGTCCATCTGAACGTTCTGTCGAACCTGCTTCTATTTTCATGCAGCAAAACCCAGAATTTCTTCTTCTCTTCTTTAGTTTGTCTGAAAAGTGGCCTTTTACATAATCTGCTGCTTTCATATCTGGCCTACAGATATTTTCCTTCAGGATTAACATTTTTGCTCGACTACTAATGTTTGGAAATCAGAAATGTTTTTTTTTTTTTTGGTACTGACTTAATAATGAAGTCATAAATAAAACATATATACAGTTGTACCTTGGCGTATGAATGCCCTGCGTATTTTAGCCTTAAGAAGTAAAAGTTTGCAAGAAATGTGTCTCGGCTTGTGAAGCATTTTGCGGCGTGCTGTACGAGCGAGCGAGCCGGTTGGGTGCACTTCAGGTCGCGCGTAGTTTGTGTCAGGGAAAATCCAAGGGAAGTGAGTATACGTATTTTTTGGGTATTTTTTCTCAAAGATTTAGTGAAGACACAGCACCATGGGTCCCATAATTATTATCAAGGACGATAGCAAGAAGAAAACGGAGCCACTTTCAGTTTGGTTTTTAAAGCAGAATCATGAATTAAAGTGAAGTGAAGTTTAATGTCTGTTTATTTCATATTTTACTTCATTAACACGTCTTTTCTAAATGTTTTGATTGTTGTTATATGAAAAAATATAATGATTGTGTTGGAAATTGGTAATATTTTAAGTGGATGGAACGTATTATCTGCATTTACATTATTCCCTATGGGAAAATGCGTTTCATAATATGAAGGTTCACCTTAGGAACTCGGCTCCAGGACGGATTAAGTACCACCTAATTACAGAGGTAGCGCTGTAACAGAATTATCATACAACATTGTGTTACCTTACATGTACCCGATTCATTCAACCCGATTTGGTTTCGTAAAGCTAGTAGCCGTTAGCCAGCTCTAATTATAAAGCTGAATAGCCACGTCAATTCGTTTCCGTATAAAAAAAACGATGAAAACAAAAAAGAAATCGGGGTCTTCCACACAACCGGTTCTGTCAGGTTTAAAAATAAAAGCCCACACAAACCAGCGGGACAAAAGGAAGACGTCGCTCTACCCCGTCTCTGTCTCTCTCTTTCTCCTTTTTAGCTCTTTCAGAACCTAATGCAAAAGGACGACTAATGTACGCCATTGATTAGCGTAATAGAAACTGAAAGGTAAGACGTGGCGGTTAAAGGAACGCCGGGGCTTTGACGGGCTCCGTGGAGGACCTGGAGGGGATCTGAAGCCATTTATGAAATGAGGATAGTGTGTTGGAGAGTGTGTGCGTCCCATCTTTTTTTTTTTTTTTTTTTTGTATCCTTTGAACCTTGAACGAGTGATACATTTCTTTCTTTGCTTTCTGGTCTGGGATTTTACACTTTTTGGACCTTCAAAGAGGACGTCTCATGTTCGGGGCTGGAAAAAAAAAAAGCAAAAAAAAAAAAAAAAAAAGCATGAAACAGTGAGAATGTGTGTAAAAGCACACGCTGCAGCTCTGAGCCCGAACTGTAAGAGATAAATTATTCACAAAAGCATTGAACCAAGTATGATATTTTCCTTGAAAGCGTGTCAAATTTAATATCGTTTCTAAATAAGAAAAAAAAAAAAAAAGATTTAGGCCGTGAAGATGTTTTGCTTTTTATTCCTACAAACATCACAACACAGCAGGGTGAAACAAACCCGAACCCCGAACGTAACGTCCTCAGATTCACGATGCTCAAACAGGAAGCGAGTGAACTGAACATGACACAAAGTTAACAATCAAGTTCTAGATCATCTGCAAATCAAGAGCGCTTTTAAAATGACAATCAAATCAATATCTTTTTTTCTAACACTTACACTGATCAAGATTAACATCAACTGGTGACAGGATCAGGGTCACCCAAGGTTCACCCATGCGTGTGGGGACCAAAGGCCAGCACGTCCGGGCCGATCCCACAGGAAATAAAGTTCATTCTGGCGACGATAGAAGGGCACCAGAACACCCAGCACACCACGGCTCACAGCTCACTGCGCACAGCAGGCAAAGAGGTCACGACCCCGACGCCGCCTCCAGACTACACAGAACCATTGAGATCCCACCTCTCTAACTACAGCAGGTAAAGGATCCGCTGCTATCATCCTGGAGCCAGACACCAGAGCACACACACACACACACACACACACCCCTCGAGGTCCTGTGGAGTCGCGCCCCGAGGGGGGAACCTACACAATACCGATAACACTGTGCATTGTAACGTCGTGTCTAATCAGTATATGCGTGTATATGTGTGAGTATAAGACTTCTACATTAGCGCTATTGTTGCAGCTTACCATGTACTGCTGCTATTCAGAAAGCACCAGTAATCAAATCCAATTAAAACAAAAAAGGAAAAACGCAATAAGAACGAATCCCCAGGAAGTGGAAGTACAAATGCTGGGGAAGTTCTATGCACTAATGAGTCATCTTCTCTCTCGCTTTCGCTCTCTTTTTGATTAATCTGAATGGTTTTCTTTTTAAAAGCCGCCACTTAGCCCACACTTCTGCGTCTTAGCTTTATACCACAAGGAATATAAAGGGTCACTTTTTTTTCAAGGGGAACACAAAAAAAAAGAAGAAAAATAAAACAGTTCAATTTCCTGTTAAAAGTTGGATGGACTTTGTGCTTTGTGTGAAACCAAACTTCTTATTATTTCCACAAAGTGAAAACGCTTGGCGTCAATAACTTGAAGTGTCATGATCTCTTAGAAGATTTGGACATTGTGGCAATATGGCTGCTCGCGCTGAAAGTCTCTACGTTCCAGTAAGTCCCCTAGATACGAACTTTATGAGTTACGAAGTTTCAAAGAAACTAACATGCAATCATGCATGATCAATTGAGGAAGTTAGGACAAAGAACCAGTTTTATACTGTGTATAGTCAAGTGTGTTTGTATTACAAAGTAACAGTAATAATAATAATAATGTAGTTTTACTTACAAACAAACTGGACTTATGAACGAGCTCTTGGAATGGAACTTGTTTGTATGTAGGGGACTCACTGTAGTTGAGTAGAATTTGCTACATACGTAGGTGTTTTTAAATACAATGTTTTTTTAGTTTGTTGATCGGATAGCGTAGCTTCGTGGTTAGGGTTATATCGCCATCTGCTGGTTTGGGCATGCTCGTCAAGGCGTGTTTAGCGTTTTCATGCGGAATGAGAATTGTTTTTTAAGAACGAAGCAGGAGAAAGCCTGCAATCTACACCTTGGATTATTAACATTAGCTAGTTAAATCTATTCTATCGATTAATACGGATAAAATATGAAGGTTGCATGAGGAAGGGCATCCGGCGTCTAACCTGTGCCAAGCTGTTGGGCAGGTCGGATGTTCCACTGAGGCGACCCCTCGACGGGAGCAGCGCAAAGACCTACAACAACATTGTTTTCTAATTTATGAAGGGTGCCAATAATTCTGGCAGGCACTGTATAATCCTGTGCTTGGTAATTGTTTTGTACAGTCACGTCATGTTAGATTAAAGGTGATGTCGCTTACTGTGTTTGATTGTTGCACTGTTGAATAAAAATCCTTAAACATAACTAAGACCCGCCTACTTCCCCAAACAAGGGGGTTTGATTGACACTGTAACTGACCAACCAGCAAACTCTGTACGCCATGAACCGTAAGATAAGGAGCACTTCTGCCACGTTATCACTAAAGGCGTAACTCGAATGAAGGTGGACAAAAATTCCCGATTTCTCAGTTGAAATGAAATACAATTTCTGGGAGAATAATAACGACTTGTTTATTAGAGCAGTAGAGTTTTCTATACTATACGTTTTTCATTTGAGCTGGTACAATGATCCTGCAGGTGGTCGGCTCTATTCTGTTCACAGCCAGCACAGCACGTCTTGCACGGTACGAGTGAGTCATTTGTTTGGTTCTGTTCATTTAGTTTGTTTAGAATTGGTGCAAAATCTTCAAAAAGTAATATTGAAACGGACTATTTATAAAATCATGGTACCTACAGAATTACGATACAAATTGGATCGACATTCTAGGTATAAGGGGGGGGGGGGGGGCGGAGGGGCTGGTGACTCCCATCCCTGTTATATATCATAGTGACATTTAATCAAATTAAGCAAATATTTATTTACACTATTCGGTCACTCACGTTACTACAGTTTATTTGCTGAGGTGGTGAGAACAACATGCATCACAGGGTCTGAATATTAAACTCATGTACTGTTTACTGAGGAAATGCCTAAATTACAGTATAAAGCTTTTAAAGTCTAACTGGACAAAAACTAAACAGTTGCAGTGTAATCACATGACAATAACGATAATAATAATAATAATAGTAATAATAATAATAATAATAATAATAGTAATAATGTCTGATGCAGTAAATTGAAAAATTCTATTTTCGACCCCTGTTCTAGCTCCAGTAGACATTTACACGAGTGAAAGGTGTTATTTTCATATTTTGTATCACGAATAAACATTTACTCATATTTACTCAAATCAAAAACTAATTTACAGACATCGATTCTGTTTTTTTCATCCACACAAAGAGGCCGACTCACACAGAGTCGAACGCTAAAGCTGATTTAATCCGATCATCCACCTGAGCGACACACAACCTGCCATGTGGCGCTCTGCCGCTCCGCACGCCGAGCTGTTTACTGTTCAGCGAAAGCTCGAAACGCACCCGGGTTAAATTTAACGTGATAAATTGCCATGGCTTTTCTGTAATTAGCTGTCCTCTGTGTCGAAGACCGGCCGCGTCGGTGAAAAGCCCCTACGCCGTTTCTCCTGCGCCGTGGGATCTCGAGTAACCGAGGCGAGTCGGGCCCTCGATATAGAGTGCCATCCATGCGAGCACTCGCATGATTCGTGGGGATTCAACAGACACGGCTCTCGTCCAGAAATAGGCTTTTCAGATGCCCGGAAGTCTCTGGTGGAAATTTAAATCGCCCAGACGTTTAAGCCTCCGGGGCGCAGCGTGTCGAAATCTGCGAACAGGGATTTTTTTTTTCTCTCTCTCTCTCTTTTTTGCCGCAGCCGAGGCCAGCATCCGTACATTTATTTCGGCTGACCTAAGGGGGATGCGGAAGCAGCGAGTCAGATCCCTGACTGCGGGTTCAGCGCAAAAGTGTCTCTGAATGCGCGGGACGGATTCGCGCCGCTACATCATGAGGTCAGAGATGAAAAAATAGACTCGGATCTTTACACGAGTCACAAAAAAGCCTTTTATTTCGAGCTTGTGAGATCCACATGGGCATTTCTATTTTCATACACCTTTAAAGCTACGCCGTTGGGTTATTATGGGATGGCAGGTGAGGAATAAACACTGTAGCGGGACTAAATGGAGACGTGTGGTGTGAATGTTATATTATGTAACATTATGTAAAACAAAGCAATGTTTTTATTAACCCAGAAACCGTAGGGGGGTGCAAACTTTTGCACACAACTCATTCTAATTGTAAAAAAAAGTAGTTTTTTTTCCCTTTCATACCTTAGCAGCACATATTCAGTCTTACGGTACTTGTCTTGTACTCAGTCTTGTACTACACAGCACTGACACTGGAGACTCCTTCCAAATTGAACAAACTCACTAACAAACTCTTCCAAAAAATAAATCCACATACATGTAGAAACCATTGTAGGTGTTCATTTCTTAAATAACAACAACAAAAAAAATCTTAATTTATTAAAATTTTTATTTACCTTTTTTTTTTTTAATAGACTTTAATAAAAAGGAAAATGAGCGGTTACTATGGAAACAGTAACACAGTAAATGGACCAAGATGTTCTAACCAATCAGAATTGAGAATTCATTCAATCATGTTTCTTTTCAACAGGAGAATTTCATCCTTTTTCAAATCTACCCAATTATTTCCTGAGAACGCAGCACAGCACTGAGAGCCACGAGGGGTTCCTGTGAGTTTACATAGTTTCCATGGTGACCAATGAACTCCCATTGAGAACTAATGCAATTTTACATAAGGGTTGGCTCTTTTTCTTTCTTTTTTTTCTTTTTCTTTTTTTAAATAACAATAATGCTTTCCTCTGGACATTCTAACGAGAGCAGCTTTGGAAAAAACGAATTGAATTAGCATTTTTATTTTACTACGCGACCGGGGCAACAGGGAAACGTTTGATATTTCACTGCAATCCTGACACACACATTACATTTGTGACCACATCAACAATAAGCACTGGGACTCACCCACACACACACACACACACACACACGCATTGTATCAACACAGGATAAATTCCTCCGTGCACATCTTGTCACACTGGACGTCCGGGAGGGGGGGGGGGGGGGGGGGTCATGCGGGTCATGCGGGATGGTAATGACTCGCCTATTGATTACCTTCAGCCTCCGAAGCTCTCGTGAGTTCAATAAAGGAGATAAGATCTCAGTTCGCTGGCTCACGAATCTGTTACCCGTTACAGTACCTCTTAGCTCAAGCGCAAAAAAAAAAAAATCTATATGGGGATCCATCCGTTCTATTCTATAACAAAGCTCGCGTGTGCGTGGAGGCGATGGTGAGATGGATGGAGGTAGACGTGGTGATGAATATAGAACAGAATACTGCAGGATAAATAAACTGCAGCCTTGGTACCGCTTACCTCTAATAACACTGACGGATAACGGCTAATTGTTTCGACTAATTATAGTATTTAACACATTACGGACCCCCCTTTTTTTCCAGATCTAATGGCTTGGATTGCGTTACACAGCAATGATAAGTTTTGCAAGAAGCAGCCGCAAGTTAACACGACTGGTCCTGATGTTTTTATACCCTAAGGAAAACAAGATATCTTCAAAGGCACAAACAACATTTGAACAAGAAATTAAACAAGTACATGTATTTAAAGGATTGATTTTTAATTTTAATTTTTTTTTATTTTATGGGCATTGGTGGCTCAGTTATAGATTCTCATTTGCCACGAGAAATGCCCAGGGTCAATTCCCACCCAATGACCAAACCCCAGCCACTGCCGGTCCCAAGCACGGATAAAATATGAAGGTTGCATGAGGAAGAGCATCCGGCGTCTAACCTGTGCCAAGCTGTTGGGCAGGTCGGATGTTCCACTGAGGCGACCCCTCGACGGGAGCAGCGCAAAGACCTACAACAACATTGTTTTCTAATTTATGAAGGGTGCCAATAATTCTGGAAGGCACTGTATAATCCTGTGCTTGGTAATTGTTTTGTACATTCACGGCATGTTAGATTAAAGGTGATGTCGCTTACTGTGTTTGATTGTTGCACTGTTGAATAAAAATCCTTAAACTTGACTAAGACCCGCCTACTTCACCCAAATAAAGCAGTTTGATTGACACTGTAACTGACCAACCAGCAATACCCGTTTTTTATTTTATTATTTTTTTTTTTTTCAAAATAAATTTATAATGTGGAGATGCATTATAGTTTGTTTGCCTGCCAGGAGAAACTTGCAAACACACACACACCTACACACACACACACACACACACACACACACACACACACACACACACACACACACACACACACACACACAGGAGAGTAAAACCAATCAGCTAGTTTCATGATTCTGAAGCTCACAGCCAGAAAAGTGCCTGAGGCTGAGACTAAAACCTGTTATGTTCAAAGTTGAGCAAAGTCTGATAATTAATTGATCTGTAGCTACTGAAACTAGCTATTATATCATTCTGAAATTAAAATCTACCTCATGGAGTGCTTTACAGTTTCCCCTGCAACATGACAAACTGACTTTATATGTTTTTGAGAAAGAGAACATCATCTACTTGTTTTTTGGAAAAAATGAAATGAAAGAACTAGACAACCTTCAGGGTTCAAGATCGATTCCCGCCCCGGGTCTGTGTTCGTGGAGTTTGTGCATGTTCTCATCATGCTTAATGGGTTTCATCTGGGTACTCGGGTTTCCTTTCCCAAATCCAAAGACATGCAGGTTAAGCTAACTGGTGTTTCCCAAATTGCCTAGTGTGTGCCATCTGCGATGGATTGGCACCCCATCCAGGGTGTACCCCGCCCCACGTCCTAAGTCTCCTTGGACCATGTATTGTACGCAATATAAAGCGGTATGGAAGATGAGTGAGCGAGGAGCGAGTGAGCGAGTGAGCGAGTGCACTGCAGCGCTTCTGTCCGTGTCACACTCGCCTTGAACTGGAAACGCATCCAAGTCGCTTTGGATAACAGTTTTTGCCAAGTAAATGAATGCAAATGATGCGTCCGATTGCCAAAACCACAAAAATCAGTCCAGTAATGTCAACTGAATGTGCGCTGTAAAGAAGCCATTTATTCAAACACTCACACTCGTAACTTCAGTCGTGCCCTAAAGGCTTCTGTTTAAACAGAAAAACTCAAAAAGAGAAGCGTTTCTCCATTTACGCCGAGAACCCTGCGCATGTTTCGCTCCTAATTCCCTATATCAATCAACAGGCGTGTAATTAGATGTGACGAGGAAGAATTTAGCACTAGCGCGGGCCAACACGCGTCAATATGCGACTGGCCTTCTTCCCATTCACGCTCAAGAATCCAAATCTCTTTTTCCCCCACTCAAGTGCCGTAACGACAACATTATTACGGAACAGCAGTGCAGGATCATTCTGAACACTCCGATGGTTAGGACATGATTCATCTAAATGCTACGACGCTTTCGTGACCAAGACTGTTCTCCATGCAGAGCCTCCGGCAAACTACGCGGCAGCGCCTAAAACTACCTGGAATAAAAGCTGCATGTGGATAACCGCTACAGATGCAGACAAACAATTCAGCCTCATGTTTCAGGCGACAAAGCCGGAGGTTAAATAAGGGCACGCTTGGAAATGAATTTGCGGAAATTGTTTTCTCTTCACAGTGTACTTGTAGTACTAACAAAATATCACAAATGCCTTTGCAGAGAAGGAAAAAAGCAGAAAAAAGAAAGCAAAGGCTGTAGATGCAAAACGCTTCCATTGTGGCTTTTTCGACGTAAAGCTGCAGTTTGGATTTTTTTTATTTTATTTCTATATTCATTACATAACATCAAACAGACCTAAACCATTTTCATTCAGAATATTTCTGGCAAAATAATAAGATCTGGCAAAATTTCTTGATTTCTGCTTTCTGTTTCTTTTTTTTTTCTGGCCCAGAAATAAGCTCCGCCCTATCGTATACACAGCTTTAACCTTTAAGGTACATTTCATTAAAGTTATATTAAACCCAGATTAAAGTAGTAAGAAAACAGATATTTCTTTCATAACCATGAAAGCCATCGGAATGTACGATTTGGAAACGGTTTGTCACTTTTATGATGTCACAAGGATGTTTTCCTTTAATTCCTGAATACGTAATTAAGATAATAATAATAATAATAATAATAATAATAATAATAATAATAATAATATGGTACACCATCACACTACAATTATAGATTTACATCTGGCTTCAGAATTATTAAATCCAATTATTGGTATATTTAAATTTACCAATATATATTTTATATTTAACATATCTATAATATTTATACAAACCTAATTCAATAGAAAAAAATATTTCTTATACATTTTAATTGCATGGCTAAAATAATCAACCACAAACACCATTTTTTCCCCTATACGATCGGAAAGCCTTAACTCTTTGTTTTTAGTTTTTTTATTTTCCACTAAGAGGGTGCCAATACTTCTAGAACAGTCTGTACACCTTAAAGACAGTTCAGCGAGTTCCCATACCTACCTGTGCAATTTACAGTAGTCCGTATTATAGTAAATAAATGAGTGTATAGCTTCAGTGTAAAAGGAACTTTTGGTCCATAAGCAACCGGTTCACAGGAAACACGGTACGAGACTCTGTTATCAATAAACGATCAATGGGGTTTCGTTCACAGCGTGTGAGCTAACCATGGCTATCACCTTTCAGTGTTTCTGAAGTGTAACACACTAAATCCTGCCAATCTGAGAGCAGATAATTAACTGTAAGATGTGTAAAGATTCTCAGTGAGAATCCCAAGTGTTTTTTTTTTTTTTACCCCCACGAAAACCTCTCAAATAGGGGCAGCAGATGTTGTGCAATGGCTCTCCTATTCCCCCCTGCGTGTGTGTTGCATGGCTCGGGCCCAATGTTGACTCAGTTGAATTGCCAGCCCGAGGCGCTAGCGCTTGGACACACATGGCCGTAATGAGGAAAGGTCATCGGGCGTCGTTGGCTGTCAGCGGTGTCACTTGAAGAGGACGAGAGCTGGCCGCGGTACAGCGCGCCCTCCCTGCAACGCCCTTGCCATTAGAGACTCTACGCCAGCCAGAGCCTGCCCAAGGTGCTTTCTAAATTCTTGGACAGACGGTGAGAAAACACTTAAAACGGGCACCGGCATATGGACGCGTGGATACACACGCATGAGCAATACGCGAAAGCTTTGCATAAAAATAGACATGAAACATGTTTATTACAGCCATATTGATATAGGGATTAAGACTGTTGAACTAATCCTATAAACTTCCAGGGCTTCTTAATCCCTTATAGGTATGACTAGAGTTAGTACACGTCGTTAATGGGAATAGAGTTTGTAGAAATAGTTAAAAGGTTAACGCTAAAAATAATCTGCTGATCTTTAATGTAATCAGTGATATTATTATTATTATTATTATTATTATTATTATTTCAGGTTGAAGCCCACGTACACGTCTGTGTGTCTCTCTGTACGGCAGAACTCTCTGTCTAACTTATTAATACACAGAAATCACATTCTGTAAGGTCGAGTATCTGACGCCTTGTTTACACTAAGTCGTACTTCTTTCGTCGTCAGACAAATATGATGAGAAATGGAAAAAGATGAAGTTTTTTCTTAAAATGACTCCAGCGTGTTAAAATTCACTTATACCACTTCAGCGCTGTTATTTCAGCCAAAGTGAAAATATGAACTAATCCCAGTAAAAATATTCAGTTTATCTTTACTAATTAATATCTATTGGTGCAGGTGTTTGTTTACATTGAGACAGTAGCGCATTAGTTTTAAAGTAAATCATTAAATCCCACACATAACTGTTCATAACATCGCTTTTACTCAACATTTTAATTTCACTTATGGTGCAGGTTAAACTTAAGGGAAAGTTTTGGTCTAGGTATTGGCAAAATTGTATAAAATTCTGTTCAGTTTTGCATAGTGCCATAACAAAATCTGGTTAGACAGACAGATATACAGACATACAGATTTTCCAAGACTGGTTTATATAAAATGTAAAGATATCATTAAAAGAGCGAGTTCTGACTCATCTGTCGTTAAACAGACAAAAGCTTTATTTTTTTGTTTGGATTTTTCCCCGATTTTCTCCCTAATTTAGTCGTGTCCAATTCCTCCCCACCACTAGGGGGCTCCACATTAAGGCTACTACAACCGCTCATCCAGGAGGGCCGAAAGACTTATCACGTGTTTCCTCCGAACCATCCATCCGACCGCATCTTCTCGAACCGTTCGCTCACGCACCGTTGGGGGCGGAGTAACACACTCGGAGGACAGCGCTATCCGCTCCTTCCGCTTGCGTGAGTTCACGGACGCCCCTGATTGGCTGTAGAGCCGTGATTAATGTGGGAGCACTAAGTACCTCTCATCCCTCCCCTATGAGAGAGCTCGGCCAATCAGCTCTCTCTAGACCTGCTATGCTAAATATTACACTTCAACCTACTTCATTAGCCAATCAAAGTAATTTACTCAAAGCTAAAACACATACTGTATATAACATGCCAGCTTAGAGAAGTCCATTGTCATCATATTAAGATCCCCTTCCTTATGTTTGTAAAAAACAACAACAACAACAACAACAACAAAAATCAGTTAATAGCCAGTTAGCTAGCTAATGCTACCTGACACACTCACTACCATCGTTCTCAGAGACACACAGTGACCCCTGACTAGCTTATCAACTCTCCATAGGACTCAGAGATGCCTTTCTTCTTATAAAAATGTACTAGCTAGTTTTTTAAAACTAGCTTATTACTTTCCTTCTGAGACACAACAATAGCAATTAATTAGCTTATGAACTGGTCACTCCTCCTTCTGAGAGAAGCCTTTTTTTTTTTCAAACAACATCTAGGGTTATTAGCTAACATGCTAGCTGTTTACCATCATTCTTGAACACATTGAACCCATGCGTAGCTTAAAAACACTCTAGCTAGCTGGTGCTAACTGACTAGCTCGCTATCATCGGTGACCTGAGGCGAAATTCTAAACTTGTGTTTATTTGAAGGAATATAATTTAACACTTATACTATTCAAGATACAATGGACGTGCATAAAATGAGTTTAAATTAGCCGAGGGTTCCTGATCATCTGGTATTTGCTTGTAGGAACATATCGTGCTTATAATAATGATAAAAACACTCTATTTAATTATAACCTCTAGTGATGGTTTAACACTAATGATACTAAAGGATTTCCGCTAATGATAGTTTTTAACACATTTAGACTTTCCTTCCTGTTGTAATGGCTAATAATACAGTAATGATAGGCTTACTAAAACGGCAAATAGAAATCTGATGTAAAAAAAAAAAAAAAAATAATAATATATATATATATATATACAGTATATACTTATTAATTAAATAGTTGTTGCTCTCAACATCATAAGCAGTCCCAAAGGCTTAATTGAATTTCATACATCATTCGTTTCATACATACATGCAAGTATTTGGACATAATTTTGTCACTGTTTACCATCACAATATATTTGAAATAAAGCAATAAAGATGTGAATAAAGTATATTTTTAGCTTAGATTAACCAAGTTTAACCAAGTCTCTCCTTTATTAATGGCTCAAATATAACTGGACAGCTAATAACTAATTAGCAGTTCCTTAGTTATTTCACATTAAGGAGCTGTTCACTGGAATTCTCAACATGCCGAATAAATAGATGCTGATGCACATGAATGAGGCCAAACAGACCTATCAAAGCCATAGCAGGAACATTACCATGTGCCAAATCAGCAATTTCTTAAAAATTAGGAACGTGCTGCTGTGCTCAGCAAACACCAAAAGACCTTGACGACCACATAATGACAACTGAAGTGGATGACTGCAGAACTGTTCCCTTAGTGAAGAACAACTCCTCCACAACATCTAGCCAAGTCAAGAACAAGGTCGTGGTTAAGGTGATTGTCAAAGTCAACAATCACGAGACGCCTTCATAAATTTACATAGAGAGGGTTTACCTGAACATGCAAACCACTGGGAACACTCAGGCCAGATTAGTGCTGGCTAGAAACCATCTCAAAGCCTGTCTAGTTCTGGGACAAGATTCTGAAGACAGATTGAAGCAATATTACCTTGTACCGAAATGATGGGAAAGCAATACAATGCAGAAGAAAATGAAGGGCTCGTGAGCATGTATGGCTCCTGATGGAACTGGGTCGCTGGTGTTTACTGATCATGTGACTGATGATAGCAGGATGAATTCTGAAGTGTATAGTAGTGGACTTTCTACCGAGCTTCAGTTAAATGTTTCAAAACTGATAAGACTTCACAGTGCAGATGGATAATGACCAAAACATCCTGCTAAAGCAAAAAAAAAAAAAAACATTAAATGTTCTTAAAATCACTCAACCCATCCAGGCATGCTTTTCAGTTACTGAAGACAAGACTGAAGGCACAAAGATCCACTAGCTAGCAGCAACTGATGGCAGGCAAAACGTCTCGAGGGAGGAGCCTCAGCATTTGGCAGTATCCATGGATTCCAGATTTGCATCTACATGATGCAAAAAATGATCATTATATTTTAAGGGTCTTAACATATCAACCCTTACATGTTTGTTATCGTAAAAACGCTGGGACTTAAATTCCTTGAATCCAAAAAATTGCACCAAAAAAGCTCAATTTCAAAAATCACATTACTTTTCGAAAATAATTATGAACTAGACTGTACACAGTGACAGTGGCCATCGAGGGGAACTTCACATAATTTGAATGCTAGTAATGTTTGTTCAGTGCCAGCTGATGTTAGCTCGTTATTTTAATTCCTAACAATCTTTGTCCTATGTGTATTTTGGTTCTAAAACAGAGACTAAGCTTAAATTAAATTCTCATTTACATTTACTGATTGAAAGAATCCCAGTTTCCCGAAAGCACCGTAAAGTGAACTGCTATAGAGAGCGTTCAAAGCGATGCTCGCTCGCCCATTACGCTACAATCTGTGTGCTGGTAATTTTAAGCACCTCGGCCCCGGATGTCGCACCCCGTTTATAAATCGTTCCGGGTAGTGAGCGGAGTACACGACTTGGGACACGGATATCATTTTAACACGTCTAAGATGTCTTCCTATTCTGATGGGTCGGATCATGTTACACGCTCACGACGGCTTGAATGGCAAAACGACCGCAAATAGCCACGCATCCGTCTGGACATTTGAGACAGGAGGGTAAATGACATCTAAAATGCAAAGGGAAGCTCTGATAAAGCCTGAGCGAGAAAGAGATGAGATGGAATGATGAGAACCAGGCGCTTTAATATTCACCCGCCTGTGATATTGAACGGTGGCTTCATAGCGGTGTTTGCCGTTGTGATTAGGAGAGAGCTAAGTCAAAGTACGGCTGGTTCTGATGATTGTTTTAGCAAAAGGGGTGAGGAAGAGGGTTCGGAAATTCATACACGAGAGAGTAAAGGTCAGACACACACACGCACTTTGGTGAAAACCTTAAAAACATTGCGGGGACACTTTCTGTCCTAGCACAAATGAGCGTCAGTCTATCCAAAGGCCACGCCCACCAAAGAAGGTTGATGGCAGAACCGAAAGCTTCTAAGTATTTCTAAGTATTTGGAAACATTTACACCTCTCTACCTGCGACTAGAAATGTTCCAGTTGAGCAAAAACATGGCACCGCGTAGCACGACGGAGCTTTCACGTACCGTATCTAACATGATACGCTGGAGAGGGAAACACAAAACCCTGGAGCACTCTGGGTGACCACAACTGCGAAGTCAAGACGGAGCTCCCTAGTGGCGGCCCTCCCTCAGCAACCCCCAGAGCTTTCTGCATGCAAACGCCGTTGCTTAGTAAGCCGTCTGGAAACACGCGCTGTTGCCAAAGCGGCCCAGAGGAGATGCGTAATAAGCCAGGATTAAGCACCTCCGGGTTTAAACACACCTCCCTGTCGTTGACTGATGACCAATTAAACAGTCAGGCGCTTATTGATCACAGGAGAATGCCACGGATCCCCAAACATCCTTAAACACACTGCGGGGAGGCCCTGCAGATGGAGTGCCACTGTGCATTTTTCATCTTTATGCACACTTTTCTTCGTTTCCGAACCCTATGGAGCTGTGATGGTGGTGGTGGGGAAAAAACAGCTAAGCAGAGAGTGAGATGTGTGCTGTGGTAGAGAGGGAAAAAAAAGCAGAGGAGCCATTTATTAAGCATTCGGGCAGATGGCTCATATATTTATCTACAAAACATGCGTGGAACTCGAGCGGGCTTGCAAAGGCACCTTGGGGAATGTGTTTTTTTTTTTTTATCTCTGATGGGTGCGTGAAGCGGCGTGCGGCTCAAGGTCAACGCGACAGGAAGGAAGGAAGGACGTGTGCATGGAATCGGGCTTGCAGGATCATCAGAGCTCCACCTCTTAGATAAGAAAGTACAAACCACGTGCACGTGTTCTCGTCGGACGTATCAAACCATGCATGAAATGAGGAATTTGGCATCTATTTGTAAACCATGAACTTGTTTACTTTTTTCGCATTCTCCGCACACCGTGACTCGAACCCGGAAAGCGCACGAATACGCGTAAGCACAGGCAGGGAAATTTACCCCGCGCTGCCAGTGGGGCTGATAAATTAATAGATTAGCGCTGTTATGAAACCGCTCTATAAGGTTAAATTGCATTACGTCTAGTTTATTCCATAACGGAGTAAAATTCCAATTCCGAGCGCTCGACAAAATATTAAATAACTCGAGCCCCTCAGGAGCGGGAGGGGGAAAATATGATAAACTCTTTCCTTCCCATAGCTCCCCCCACCCACCCGATGTCTGGCTTGATATTTCTGACTCTTAAACATCATGCTAATTCAGCGCTTGCCACCAATGGCGTAGAAATAAATAATCATATGGCGGATACATTTTGCCCCCATCAGCACCAGTCTGCTGTTTGCATGCATCATTTGAATTCACCGCACGTGACTTGGGGGAAATAAACAAAAAGAAAAAAAATCTCTCACTTTCCTTCCTCCTGATGAAATTAACACCGCATCGCCCTCGGAGTACGATGCGCGCTAATCATTTTCCGTGCGTAAGAGCTGAAGCAGTCTTTGACTGCGAGGCATCTTAAGCCAATAAATTATGCTAATAACGGCTTTTCCTGCCTGTCCTCGTTACGCGAGGACTCGAAGCACGAGGCGGCACAGGTTCGTTTTGATATAGTAATAACCGAATATGGTATTTTGTTAGGAACTACGCTTTCACCAGAAAAAGTCAGCGTCAACATCTGGAGCAGATGTTTCCACAAGCTAAACTAAACAAACATGAGCTGTCTCTAAACAAGGACTTCACGACTTGTAAAGACAAAGTGTCTTCATCAGTGTCTCTTATGAGATGTCAACATTTTTAACGATGTTTTAAGAATGTTAGCGTCGGAATATTCATGTTGAACATTAACGTTTACATTTCTACTGTTGATTTAGAAGGAGTTGGATGACGCGTTGTGGATACCTAAAGGTGCACACCTCCCCTCAAACCAGCCCGTGTTGCTCTGAAGCTCTGCTTGTTGTCGGACGTACAGCCAGCATCACGGGGGGACGAGACGCGAGAGCGCCGGCGTGTCCCCGCGGCCCGCGCCTAGCGATAAACCCTTATCAATTAATGGAAACGGAAGATGGAAAAATGATCCTGAGTAAACTTTAAGATTTGAATCTGCGTCACAAGTCTGATCTGATACCAGCCCACTGTTTCAGGACAACATCAGTCGCTCGGAATCCGACCGGGACTCAGATCGCAGCTCTGATTGTACGCCCTTGACTAAAGGGAACATGACAGACAGACGTATCTCATCTCCGCCAGGGAACAAAGCAAGAAAAAAAAAAGAAGAAAAAAAAAAACAGCTCCTGACTCTCTCACTCTCTCTCTCGTCTTTTTCTTCTCCTGCTCCCTGAGAGCTCCGTGTCCACATTCTCAGAGAGGGCCTTCGTCATCTCGGGGCCCATGCTGAGCTAAAAGACACTACAGAGGGTGAAGGAGACGTCGCTCGTCCGTTCCGCCCGTCTCGTCCGTAACTGAGACTGGCAGGTCGACCTTTCTTTATGTGCGCATTACCATTTTCCCTTAAAGCTTTGGATAACACCGGCTTTTAACTAAAGGGGTGGGAAAAAAAACACCATGGCAGCATATTTCCCTCTTCCGCCAAGGCGGGCTTGATTCGTTTCATTTCGAACCTGTAACCAGTTGGCTGTTTGAAGTGAAAACCCTCTTGGAAACCTTGCACTCGAAAAAGTAGAAGGGATCTGTGATTCAAAAGGAGCGCCGGACATACGGGGAAAAAAAACAACAAAAAAACCCCGCCAACGCGCTCATTTACTTAGAAACGCAGAGTCCCGGGAGCGTGACTCGTCGTTTAATGTATTCATAATTATTCACTAATTAATGCAGGAGGAAAAAGGCCCTCGAACGTGTTTCCATCCGAGGAGGCTTTACTGCGGCCAGCCACCGCCATGCAAATGAAGTGTGAAATGATGCCAAAGCGAGTAGGGGTGTGTATGTGTGTGTGTGTGTGTGTGTGTGTGTGTGTGTGTGTGTGTGTGCGCATGTGTGTGAGTGTGTGAGAAGCGTGTACGCCTTTCCCACTCGGGCGAGCAAACTCCCAGGCTGATGACTTCATTAACACCGGCAGCACTACAGTATGGACAAGCTTCACACTCTCTTTTGTCTGCTTGCCCCTTGGTCATATTATACAAAATTGATGACTGTGTGTGTGTGTGTGTGTGTGTGTGTGTGTGTGTGTGTGTGTGTGTGTGTGTGTGTGTGTGTGAGAAGAGTCACTCACTCAGAAGGTACTACTCTATATATATTTAGTTTAATTTTCGAGCTCATGTGCTGACCTTATGCACTCCCTAAGGTGTGTAATTGTGCAGCAGATTTAATATCTAAAGGAGAAAGAAGGGATGTGAATCTGTTTTTCATTATTAATATACCAATATCAAAGAATCCTCTGAGACACTATATTGACCTCTCTCTCTCTCTCACTCTGTCAGAAATGAAGGGTACTAAACTGGATCTTTCCTTTGGGTTTCTTCAGGTAGTTGCCCTCAAAACTCCTTACCTTTGCATTGTAAGCATATGGTACACTACACACACACACACACACACACACACACACACACACATAATATATATATATATATTGACGTGAAAGAAACTTATCAAAAGGACATACAATGTATCGTTGAAATTACGTCTGAAATGAAGTTGAGTTCCACAAAGTTTTAATTTCAATTAAATTTCAATGATTAATTCCGAGATAAACTGCTTGTCCATTTAAGAAAAGGTTTCGCTCTTAATCCAAAAGCCCATGAACAAAAAAATAAAACCCAGAAGGGTCAATCATTCCGCCTGCACCTTTAAACTCCTCGCACCAAAGCCCGTCTTCTTCATTACAGCTTTACAAGAAAGCTCTTCATGCATTCTTTATCGTGTGCACTGGTCTCGGGCTCGGAGGCTACAGTATGTCTACATTAAGCGGCGCTTCTGTCGGACAGGATTACGCCCAGGTGGAATTAAAGCTCTGGTTTCAATTTCAATTAGCCCAGGAGTGAAGCGAGCGGCGAGGGGAAATCTCGGTCGCAAGCTTTCAGCTGAAAGGATGTCCAGAGTTTTGCCCGGGTATAGGAAAATAAAGAAAGAAAGAAAAAAAGAAAGAAAGAAAGAAAGAAAAAAAGAAAGAAAGCGACCAAAAACAAGGTGGTGGACGGGTCCGATTATTATGTCTGGTAAACTCAGATGCCCTTTGTCTTTTATAGTTTTGTTACATGCATACTTTTCTGGTTTGTTTTTGTAGACTTTTACACACCCGTTTTGATTATTTTCATGGTCTAACACAGAACAATCTGAACCTGAAGTGACTCAGCTTAGGGTGTTTTAGTGCAAACTTTTCCCATTCGCAGGAAAAATCACAAACAATAGTATTAGGACATAGAGATGCCAAACTGTACTTTAACAAACAGACCATCAACATTTTGGATCGTTTTTTTTTGTTGTTGTTGTTGTTGTAGTTTTGTTAGTTTCTTTGTCAATTAGTTAATTTTTTTTATTTTTTTATCTTTGATGTACTTTTTATTGACTTTCAGCATAATGTTTGGTTATACTATAGTAATTGAAACATACTAGAGCTACACAACAATTAGAGTTTAGAGAGAAACCCATTTGATCCAATGAGGCAGAGACTCAGTAGTATAGTATTATTAATAAGAACAATAAGAATGATAATAATGGTGGTGACGAGGGTTTTTTACATCTTTAACTTAATTAAAAGAATAAATCATAGCTGCCCTGGATATGATTCACAGACCTTCTACTACGAATGCGTTCCACATCTGGACACTTTGCAGATTTCTAAGTGTGTCAGTTAAACCCAAGTGGATAAGAGCTTATTTATGAATCTAATATATATATATTTATTGGATGAAGCATAAATAAATCACTGCATTAAGCGTGAAACATCTGGACACTTTGCACCAGGCTTTGTATTGTGTGTGTGTCTCTCTGTGTGTGTTTTTCCCCAATACATCATTTATTTATTTATTTATTTATTTTACATCCTTCTCCTTTGTGCAAATTGCTGAAAGCAGAGCTCGCATCGCGTCCAGCCAGCTTACTCGAGCAACCTGTCAGCGTGATCCTGCCAATGCAGCAAGAAAACGCAAACGCGGCATGGCACCCCGCACCCGCACCCCGCACCCGCACCACGCACCCCGCGCTGATCCTGCTTTCCGCAGACACGGAGACATCGGGAAGGGAAGTCCTGACATCCTGAAAGCCATTTCATTTCATGCGCTGCACTTAATCTAGTACGCGTGTGCGCGTTCGCATCCGCGTCCACGCACCAGGCTTTGATGTTCGCCTCGTGGTTACACTCAACTTGCTCGTGATCGTGCGTAAAGTCGTGCACGCACAGGGTGGTGGTGTTTTTCTATTTATTTATTTTTATTTATTTATTTTTTACTATTAACGTTGTTCTCCTGTACGGTACAGTACACTGCATGCTTTAAAGCCGGGGTGCTGAGCACCGGTACAGGGCTGAAACGTGGTGCAAGAGTGGGGTTTTAAGAAATAATAAAAAAAATAAACAAAACAAACAAACCAACAAATGCATCAACAAAGCAATGAATGCATCAACCCACAGAATGCACCAACACACACACACACACACACACACACAGAGGCAGAGTGAAAAGAACCCGGGCGACTCACCGGTGCAGGTGAATCCGACGCACAGCAGAGAGACCGAGGCGAGGATCTGCGCGGCTCTCCAGCGCACAAAGGGACGCGGGTGAAACGGCATTGTCGCCTTCTTCTTTTTCTTCTTCCTTCTTCGTATTATTCTTTTTCTCCTTCGATCCTTCTTGGATTCAAAATATACCTAGGAGCTAGAAGAAGAAAAAAAAAAGAACGATCTGTGTGCGCGCGCGTGCGCGTGCGTCCTTCCTTGCAGCGCGTGGAGCTTGGCGTGTTTCGCGTGCGCAGAGAGTTTGGACTCGGACTGCATCCGATCTCCTCCTCTCCTCCTCTCCTCGCTCACTCTCTCACTCCTCTTCGTCCTTCAGCGCGCCTCCTCCTCCTCCTCCTCTTTTGTGTCAGTGCCGCGCGCGCCGCTCACACACCGCGCGTGAACGCATCGTATCGCAGGTGCTGCGCGTGCGGCGAATAAACCTTCACGTGTATATGTATGTATGTATATAAACCTCCTTGAAGTTTCAGAGCATAAAATAAATAAATGCAATTACAGTTGTTATAAAGACGACAAAAACACGCGCGCGCACACTTATGCACTAAAACGCAGATGTCCCGGTTGTGCTGCTCTGCACGGAGGACTGAAATGTGCATCCGCGGTGTAAAAACTGTGCGTTTGTTTAGCTCCGCAAACATCTGCTCGCGCGCCGCTGCGGGAGAGAGAGAGAGAGAGAGAGACACACACACACACACACACACACACACACCGGCTACCGGAGAAAACCTGGAGCGGATCCTCCTGGCCCAGGAGCACGAGCGCGCTCGTTAATCACACACACGCACACGCGCACACTCTCGTCTTTATTCTGATTGGTCCACAGGTGGAGCTTTATATCCTATGATAAGTTAAAGTTTCTATAGTAACAACTTACACAACCATTTTGCTGGTTTATTCAACTCACAATAAACAGATTCCAAAAAATAATAAATCGTTGCTATGGTGACGTTTTCTGCAATGAGAAGTTTGCATTAGATAACATTTCTGGGGGGGGGGGTCCTGGTTTTTAAATTGATTAATTTTGTTTATTACCTGTTTATTGCTCTCAGATAATGCTCTCTCTCTCTCTCTCTCTCTCTCTCTCTGCTTATTCTGATTGGCCCATAGGAAGAGATTTATATTCTTTAATAAATTATCTTTTTTATAGTAACAACTTACACAATCATTTTGCTGGTTTATGCATCCCACAATAAACAGGTGATAAAAAAAAACTGTTGCTATGGTGACATTTTCTACAATTCTGCAATTTCTATTTAGGCCTTTTTTTTTTTTTTTTACATTTATGACATTTTTAAACACCTTTCACTCTGATATAATGGCATGAGCTATTTTTAATATGTTCCACTTTACTTGAATTGCCAAAAAAATATGAAGAATATTGAGTACTGCACTTTTAAAGGGGCTTTGTAGTGTCACTTGCAGAGGACTTTTTCAACCCCTGATTAACTGAAAAGTAGCAGAGTGCAAAATAAAATTTTTACTTTTGGCGTTATTATATATTAACAACCCTCTCTCTCACCTGCACACTTTTTTTGGAAGTCAGGGTTGCCAAATCACACCAACTTTGAACAACAATGAGTAAAACATAGCCAGTGTCCAGGTCATCAACAAAAACAAAACAAAAAAGAATCATACCTAATTCTGCACTTTCATTTAACAATTTACTATTCTGATTTGTGTGAATTAAAACTAATCTAAGCTTGCCAATGACAATCATCCTTACAGTATTTGATAGATATTTTTCTAAATCTGTAATTTGATTTGCAAATAGATCCGCTCCTTCCGCTTGCGTGAGCTCACAGACGCCCCTGACTGGCTGCAGAGGCGTAATTAATGTTAGAGCACTAAGTGCCTCCCATCCCACCCCGCTGAGAGAGCTCGGCCAATTAGCCCACTAGGAGCTCGGTTGCGAAAGGCTACAGCATCACCCGGGAATCGAACCAGCGATCTCAGGATGATAGAGCGAGCACTTTACCACTGCGCCACTTGGCAAGCTTTTTCTAACGTTTACTCAACTTTTAGAGGAAACTGCTGTTGACTCAACTCTCCAAGTCCAGTAGAAATCGTTCGGATGACTTCATAGGTGTACGTCCAGTCCTTTTTGGAATTCAATGTTTAGAGCACAGACCTGCCCAAACATCACCCCTAAAACTGCTGCATTGACACCCAGACCCTCAAAGACTACAGTCACCTCCAGCAGCTTATTCATGCTCCTCCTGTAGCTCCAAAAGTTTCGCCGTCACCCCTCTGACCCTGATCGTCTACAGCAGAGCTCCGGTTAAAGAAAACAAGAGAAGTCTGGTAAAGACAAAGATAAATAAGCTTCACAGAATATCTAGTTATAACAAAAACAGAAGACATTAATAAGGCTATATACCGCCAGAGAGAGTGTAAAACACTGTTTCTGGAATTCTAATGATGTGTTAAAGCTACATATTGTTTCGTAGTTTAAAGGGTTTGATATTTTCAAGGATTTTACTTTGTCATTCTCAGGAGTAACAACATGTTTGTAACAACATGTCTGTTAACGGATATGACACTCGTAGACAGAGGTGGGTAGTAACGAGTTACATTTACTACGTTACATTCACTTATAGTAACTTTTTGAAAAAAAAAAAAAAAAAGTACTTCTACAGTATGAGTAGTTTTACTGCACCGTACTTTTTACTTTTACTCGAGTGGATTTGTGAAGAAGAAACGCTACTCTTACTCCACTACACATTAAATATTGTTAATTTTTTGCCAGAGAAATGCAGCCGGTGGATCTACCATGTGACTGTTTTTCACCAATCAGACGGAGCTACAGTAATCACATGACTCCGTTTGACCAATCAGCAAGAACAGCAATAACAATAACCACATGGAGTCAAATGACCACACAAAACGCTGCATATAGTGCGAAGGAAACATATCGCAGTTAGTTTAGCTGTTTTAGTGAATGTTGCAATGTTAAAATATATAATTAGCAAATAAACTACAGGCTAACAAAATATAATTTCCTTATGCAGTTTGGACGCAGTTCATGAGACTCTTGGACACGTGTTCTAATGTTATTTTCTATCTGCTGAGTCATTTGCGGGGCGACTGAATATACAGTACATCTTACACAGGAAATAGTTACACTGTTCAAATATACACACGTCACCTACAGTAGGTGTTCGATTTAAAAGCTTTACGTTGTGAAAAAAGTTAGATTAGGAAATTTCTGTTTCTTGCTCCTTAATTTTCCATTTTGTAAAGATATTCAGTTTTATTCATTCATTTTATTATTTGGAAATGTCAGACTGTTTTTTTGTCTGACTGCTTACATCATTTCTAAAATAAATAAATAAACAAACAAATAAATAAATAAATAAATAAATCAGGCATTACAATCGAAACAGTTACTCAGTACTTACGTGGTCTTTTATTTTGAAATACGGCTACTCTTACTTGAGTCCAATTTTTGGCTCCTCCTCCCACCTCTGCTTGTAGATGAACATTAAAGCAGTTTTAATATCCCTTAACTTACCGAGTACTGAACGCTGCTACTCATTAACTGTTAAACACTTCTGGGTTTTTCCTGAACTGTTGTGTGTGTTGGGGTGGAGCAGGACACCAGGCGAAGTCGGGGAAAAAAAGATAGATATGGTTATGAAAGTTTAGCTCCCTAACTCCTGTACAGCGCGGTAGCATGAAGCCGAACGTTAGCTTAGCTCACCTCAGGAATGTGCCTCAGTATGACAATGAGCGGGAACACGGCAGCCTCGCGTATATAACACTAACTGTCTAAAACATATTTGATTAAAATCCTCTTTAGTGTAGTTTGATAGTGCAGGGTCAGTCCAGCGGGGGAGGGGGAGGGGTGGCAGTCTCACACCGTGTCACTGTCATTCGCAAAATAGCCGCTAGCAAACTATAGCTACCAACAGCTAGTAAGGTTACATACGGAAGTTTCTCAATAGTTCTATTCATCATGTTTTGGATTAGTTGATTTTTTTTTTTTTTTTTATGTGATGCTGTACAGTTTAAGCATGGACTTGTGAGATCCATCTGAGGCGCGTCGTTAGCATCGTCACATTCGTTTAGTCAGACATGCTAGTTAGGGTTTTAGAAAGCTGCACAGATGCAACATGATGGTCAACATGATGCTTACTTTTTTTTTTTTTATTATTCTGCTTTTAAAACCTGAACATGCTGTAATATCTAAGCGGTGTGAGTTTTTGTTTGTCTTCGCGCAGGTGTGGAATCCACCTGTAGTGATTAGCTTGTATTTCAGGGCTTTGTCACAGTGCTAATTTAATTCCCACGGCGCCCCGTTCCTGCAGGAGACGCGGCTCAACAGCTGGCGTGGACTGATTGTTCGTTACGACAGTCCACATCAATGCTCCCTTTCGGATAATGATTAATGATGAGCCTTAAAAAATCATCAGCACGAGGGCAACTGCACTGCGCTCGACAACCACAGGACCTGATATTGTGGAAAAGTACATTTCTTTCATCATTTTATTTTAAATGTAAATATTCTAGATTCGTTAAAAGTAAATATTTCAAGACTTTTTATATGTTTTAAAACCCAAAATCCTGTGTTTCAAAATAGTGCATTAATAAAATGCATTTATATTACAGAAAATCTGAACATTTATGTTAATTTATGTATTATGCATTAATACTTAATACTTGGTCAGGGTTACTTTAGCATGAATTACTGTCTTAATGGTGTATATATATACATTACTGTGCAAAAGTTCTGGAATGGTCTTGTACATAATAATGTATATATATATATATATATATATATATATATATATATATATATATATATATATATATATTGGTTACTATAGAAATGATAACACATCCTGCTTCCGGTTTTCCAGCCATCTGCTCCTTGTCATTACTCTCGCTGCAACCTGGTTACCCATCTGTATACACCTCACCTGTATACTCTATAATGTACACTGTATACCTCTGGCTTGTGTGTTCAATCAACAGGTAGGTGATGGAAGGATTACCGACTGGGATGCCAAGGTCATGTTAAGACCTTCATCTTCAGGAGCAAACAATACGCACTATACGCATGATGGGTGCATCGCTTCATGAGCTTCCCTTCTTACTCCCGTCTTAATAGGCTCAATCTGGACTCATCGGACCTCATGACCTTTTTCCATCGCTCCAAAGTCCAGTCTTTATGCTCTCTAGCAAACCGAAGTCTTTACTCTGATGAGTCTCACTAACTCATCTGAGTTCTCATAACACTGTATGTGTGTGTGTGTGTGTGTGTGTGTGTGTGTGTGTGTGTGTGTGTGGAAATGCTCTTATTTTCACTATTAAATATAGATCTGATTTCTACTGTGCTTTTGTAGTAATGCAACTTCACCAACAGTTTATGTGAGTTCATGATTTTTTTTTTCTCTCTCTGACTCTTATGATTTCTTCCACAAAGTTGATGGTTCAGCACCGTCCGGCCAGGTGGTAAAAATGTTTTGGACAGTTCTTAGTTGTTTTCTTGGTCCTTCTGAAAGTGACAAAGTGATGACATTTATTTGGGGCCTGGCAGTGTATAAAAAATATAGATTAAATCATAAATATACTGTACAATGGAGTTCCTGAGTCTAAAAGTGAAACTGAACTACCAAAAGTGAAAATCCTTCTGTTTTGGATTCCAACTAATTGAGTGAACGTTTCTTGGTAAGTTTCTTATTTTTATCAAATCTGATATGTTTCAGGAAACTATATATTAACTTTTCAAGATAGTCTCATATTAACATAAATTTGTAGACATGCATTTGTGATATGTAACATACAGTAATCTCCTCTTGCGGTGATCATCAGGCACGTACAGTAGTAGGAGTGTGGTGTTAAAAACGGGTCATCGCCATCATAATGAGGCAATCAAATGGATGGCGATCTATTAGATTGGACTCGAACGAGCAGCTAAACCTAATAGATATTAAACATCTACTCCCATTTCAGAATTCTAAAATATTACATTCATTTCCAATTTGAAATGCATGAATAAAAAATGGTTTTCTAAGTGCTCTCAGACTTTTGGACCTCACATTTTCCACCTGCTTGCATTTTCCGAATCCGTTTAAATGGCAGATTGTCATTTAATTAACGTAACCAATTAATTTTTAATAATGATCAAATTAGCGAACAATTATTCACTGGGGAGCGAGTTTCATCATCCAGACTTTTAGAGATTCAGACATTCGGGTACACCCTGGGTACCGTATTCTCCTCGACAAATTGCCGAATGAGATCGCGTCCCGTCTTCTGGAAACCCATACATCATTCCCCCGGCGAACGTAACTCGACTCTGACCTTTAGAGCAGCGTTCATGATTGAGCTAGCTCTTAACGGCTTTGATAAGTAATTTAACGTCATCTGTCCGCGTTTAATATTTAATCGGCCACATCAGATGATAAACAGATAGTTTGTCTCCTCTTGCTCGGTTCATGGCAGAGATAAAAGAAGTCGAGACGACTACAAGATGATGCTAAACGCCTGAGGGCAATGCGCTAAATGATGCATTGCACCACCTTCTTATGTACGATAAACACAGAGGCATCTGGCCTTGGCGGCGGCGAACGGGATCCGATTTTTTTTACCCTCAGGACGTCAGGACACGCTGCGGATTTCCTGTAAAATGGTCCGTTTGCCGGAAACGTAATAAAGTCAGATTCTACTTTATATAAATCTAAGACTTGGGATCACGTAGAAGCTGGAGGATAATATGAATAATATCCAACTAAGGCAAATTGGGTCCCTGGAGTCGGTCATACATCACTGATTAAGATTTTATACTAGAAGGCAACTGATTGGCCCCCGAGCGAAACTTTTAACTTTTTTTTTTTTTATTCAATCCTCTTTCACTTATAACATTACAGATGAATGGATTAGAAAACACATAATTGCGTAGTTTTCTGTTCAAAGACATTTACGGACGCAGTGCCTGGCATCAGCGCTTGAAACGAGACAGATAGTCTTTAAGACGAGACGAGACAGGCTGCATTTTAAGACGAGAAGAAAAAAAAGCTGGGCTGGCTTTTGAAAGATGTTCAACTACAAATAGGTACGTAAATATTAATAATAAATGAATGTCTATTGAATAGTAGTTACAGTTAACGTCATTAAACGTATATATATAATATATAAGCCGGTGGCTAAGTGGATACAGTAGCAACATACACTCTCACTTCCACACTTCCACAATCCGAATCGGGTTTGTGTGTGTGTGTGTGTGTGTGTGTGTGTGTGTGTGTGTGTGTGTGTAGTTTTGCATGTTCTCCCCGTGCTTGGTGGGTTTCCTCTGGGCTCTCCGGTTTCCTCCTACTGTCCAAAGACATGCAGATTAGGCTAACTGGCGACCCCGAATTGCCCGTAGTGTGTGCATGAGTGTGTGAGTGTGTGAGTGTTTAGTGTGTGCATTAATCTCACTTCACTTCACTTCTTTCATTTATACAGCACATTTAATAACAACTCCAGGTTGACCAAAGTGCTGTACACATCAGAATAAACGTAAAAATCGGGTAAAAATAGAAAATCGTCGAAATAAGCGGGACATAAAATACAACACATAGAATTAATACATCAAGGACCCGTAATCAGGAAAAAAAGTGTTTTGCTTTAAAAGTGGAAAGCGATGACACCATTCGAATTGAAACCGTCACACTATTCCAGAGTTTGGGGCCTGTTATAGCAAAAGCACCATCTCCACAACACGTGATCTTTGAACAGACAGGAACCCGAGATTGGCTGACCTAAGTGACCTGGTTGACTTATGATAGTGTAGGAGGTCAGATAAATAGGATGGAGCTTTCAAAACCATGAGTGAAATTTTGAAGCCGAATCTCAGTTTGACTGGAAGCCAGTGTAAATTCGTCCGAATGGGAGAGATACTGTATGATCGCATTTACGTCCAGCCGTCAGTGCTCAAGCTGCCGCATTCTGGACCATCTGAAGGCGTCGAATTGAAGACCACCGTTTGCACCGTAATAGAGTGAATTGCAGCAGTCAAGGCGTGAAGTAATAAATGCATGGATAAAATTTTTTTTTTTTTTTTTTAACTTTCCAGGGTGTTCCCGGCCTTGTTAAAAACTCCTCAGTGGCGTCAGACAGACTAGTTTCCACTACACAGGACGTGATGTTTATCACACATTCCTAAAACAATAAAGTCGCCACTGAGATTCCGTCTATAGCGGAATTTTTCCTTTTCACACAATTTTTTTTTTTCTTTCCAAAAACCAATTTTTTTGAGCAAAGGACAGCTTTCTGTCAGTGTCAGAGTTTTTTATTTAACATGTGTGTACGTGTGCTGCTACTGTAAGATCTGCTGCTTGTCTCAACACCACTGATATTACAGGTACAACTGCAGTGTTGGTGATAACGAAGCATAAACCTCAACATGTTAACCAAAAGAAAACACAAAATCTCATTAATACCTCAATTCTTCACTCTGTCAAACCTCTGTGGTTATTGGAGCCTGTTTTCCGCACGGACTCGGGTTGACGATGTAAACAAAGTAAAAAAATTTTTTTTTTTTTAATAGTTTCTCCTCGATTTTCTCCAGACAATAACACAAGCACATTTCTGTTGCGCCGTTAATGTTGAGCGTCTGGAGTGACGGCGCTCGAACAGTCGTTATCACGAGATTCTATTGTGATCTCATTCAGTCTGAAAGGTAAATACAGTTACTGTGCTCTCATCAGGAACATGAATGTCATGGTGATGTTTTTTGTTTTTGTTTTTGTTTTTCTGTCTGGTCGTTTTCTAGTGCAGATCATGATTGTACAGCACATATCTTTAATAGAAGAAAAATAAAAAAGAATTGCACAAAGTTTCATTAACTTTGAGTTTTTTTTTTTTTTTTTTAACACAGGGGTCAAAGTCTTTGGCACACTGTGTGTTTTAAGGTTTTACAGAAAGATATTTGAATGCCATAAAATAAAGAAGCAGGACACCATATAGACAACGTCCTCAGGAGAACTGTAGGTTCTGTAGGACGCCAGACATGGTTCAATGTTCCTCAGCAACTTGCATCTTTAGAAGATGCTTTTGGTCATCATTAACAAGCTTTGGTTGGATGCTTTGAGGTTCTAGTGAGGAACCCTGAGCCACCTAACACTCGGTATGACTGCGGACCCAAACCCTGCTGTCTCTCATCACCCAGGTGAGGATGGGTTCCTCTCAAGGTTTCTTACTGTTGACCTCTCAGGGTTTTTTTTTTTCTCGCCACTGTCGTTCCTCTATTCTGATTCATACTTATTTTCTTCCACGTTCAAACTGATTTCCTTTAGATTCTGTAAAGCTGCTTTGCGACAATGACCCTTGTTAAAAGTTCTAAATAAATAAAGAAATAAATAATTGAATTGAATTTCATAGATAGTCCTCCTTCTTTATTATTCCAGTGCATCAGTGCAGCAAAGCAGCCCTAGAGCACGATGCCACCACCACCATGCTTTACAGCTGATACAAAGTTCTTGGAGTTGAATGCAAACATACCGTACTGTACATCTGGTCAAAACCTTTAGTCACAGTGTGGATTTTGGAGCAGTTGGCTTCTTACTTGGACGGGGATCTAACACTGGCTCGACTGTAGACAGTAAAACAATTGAGTTCCGGCAGCTTCCGTTTGATGGCAGGTCCGTGACTCGGTGGTTCCTGAGTTGTTCCCGACCATCTGCACCAATTTCCTCTTAGCTCAGAAGGTGATGACAGTTTGGGCCTTTCCAGAGCTTGGCAAAGTGGCCTCCAAGGAACTTGTACTTACATACGGTTATTTGAACTAAACTTGCATAAAGTTCTGCGGTTGTGAAGAACTTTATGCAGGTGTGAGACGTTCCTAAGTTGTTTAAATCTACAGGTTGTATAAATCTCTAAATCTACCAGCAGAAAAGAAATTGAGATTGGCCATTGGGCTCGGCAAATTAACATACATTTCAGGACTTGGCAGTACTGAGCTTATCATCTAAGTGGATATTTGTCTATTTTTGACAATTGCGTTGATTAAAAACAACAACAACAACAACAACAACAACAACGTACCTCACACTCCCACACACGCAAAAGACAAATCATTGCAAGTCCAATATTGCCCTGACCTTCATGGTGTTCACGGTGAGTGTGTGTAAACGTCTGTCCACAGCTGTAGCTTAAACAGCCACAGAAATCTCATCGTGTTACCAGCGTGTGGGCGAGGAGCCAAACAAAATGTCCTTGCTTGCTTAATATTGGATGTCAGTTTAAATTTTCTCATAGCACTAAAATGAAAACTGCAGTAAAATAATGTACAGTATTTAATAACTGACAATATAGCAGTGTTATTGTACCTGACTTCAGCACTGATGTTATCGTCAAGCCTTTGTTATTGCACACACACACACACACATAGACAGACACTCACACACACACACACTGTATCACACTATCACACTGCCTCTGTCTCTCACACACTGTGACACTGATCACCTCTCAGCTCAGAGCTGTAAATTAGACACATCATATCATATCAGCTTTCCTCCGTGTCCGCGGCCGATCGCGGCGCTTAGATCAGATCAGACATCACGCTGCAGCGCTCACACGTTAGACTGACTGCGGTTTGGGCCTGAATGATTATATGATCAAAACAGCTTGTTAGCAAACCGCACGCTGCGACCAGACACGCTGAACTCGACCACTTATGATGTGTGTGTGTGTGTGTGTTTTTTTTAATTACTTTCTATTTCTTGTAATCGAGTGGGCGATATCTGTACCTGAGTAATAGCATCGCGCGCATAAAGATGCATTAGCATGGAGATGTTGAAATAGGAAGATGTGAGACTGTTCAGCTTTTATGGAGACTGCAGGGATGAAATAAATCGATAAACACTGATGCTAATGATATAACTCGCTGCTCTGTGGAGGCGAGTTTGATTCCCGCACAAGGAAGCAAGAAGTCTTTTAAAACTGGGCGTGAAATCAAAGTGATGGCCAGGGGTTTGCTTCACAAGAGTTTGATGGCTTTCAGCTGGGTCTGCATCACCGGCATCGGTTTTGTCCGTCTCCATCGTTCTTGTGAATTTAGCTCGTTTGTTCTCCACGCCAATCAATCAATCAATCAATCAATCAATCAATCAAAAAAGATACTGATACTGTATTTCAGAATGAGTCAGAAAAGAATGGCTAGTCTGGTTTAAGCTGACAGGATGAAGCACATAACCTGCTCTTTGCAACCATGTTGAGCAGAAAAGCATCTTGGAATACACAAGCTGACAAGGTTGTGCATTTGGAGACGCTTTGCTGCTCAGCATGGTTGTAAAGATGGCTTATTAGAGTCACTCTAGCCTTCCTGCCAGCTCAAACCAGTCTAGTTATACTTTCCCAGAAGGTTAAAATAACACTATTTCCATTGGAAAACCACCAATCTGGCAACCCTGATGGGCAGCAAAACTGGCATTAGTAGCTCTTCCTAAGAATTGTCTTCTAAGAACTCGAATCGCATTGCTTCCGCTTGCCAGAATATGGACGTGGAAATGCAAAAAAACATTCTTGATCATCATCATCGTTAAATACACTCACTCACTCACTCACTCACTCATCATCACCGCTTAATCCTGTATTCAGGGTCACGGGGGGGCCTGGAGCCTATCCCAGGAGACTTAGGGCACATGGTAGGGTCCACCCTGGACTAGGTGCCAATCCATCGCAGGGCACAAACACACACATACACTCACTCATTCACACACTACGGGCAATTTGGGGACGCCAATTAGTCTAATCTGCATGTCTTTGGACTGTGGGAGGAAACCGGAGAACCCGGAGAAAACCCACCAAGCACGGGGAGAACATGCAAACTCCATGCACACAGAGACGGGAATCGAGCCTGGCCAGGGATCGAACCCGGACCCTGGCGGTGCAAGGCGACAGTGCTAACCACTACACCACCGTGCCGCCTCGTTAAATACATTTTAATAATAATAATAATAATAATAATAATGGCAGTGTTTAAATTGTCGTCGCAAGCATTGCCTCTATAAATGGCTAAAACCCATCCACGTCTCCTAGCCCTTCTAAATCACACCGCTCCACATCACATTCTGAACCCCCCCCCGAAAAAACTGCTGACAAGGCCGAGTTTCAAAGTCACGTCAACTCTGGCAGGGAGCCAAGGAGGCCTGAAGGCATTAGCCACATATTGAATTCATTAGCGCTCGCTCACTGACACCCTTCCCCTTTTTGTAGCTCGGTGACAAGCTGCTCTGCCCGGCTCGCTCCACAGCCTCCTGCTGGAGTCTTTCAAATTCCTCACCGTCGTCATCGACGTTTAAGTTCTGCATATCGCCTCCCGGTTCCTGGCTTTCCATAAACGCCGCTCAAGGGCTCGAGTGGATGAGGCACAAGTATGGCATGGATCCATATTTTCTCAGCTTCGCTATAGCCTTGGGATGCCATTTGATGGAAATGCTTAAGAAAAAAAAAAAAAAAAAAAAAACCTAAATGCGACCTCATCATGTGAGATCTCGCCACTATATGTGACTAACTTCCACCGAATTCAGCTTACCTGAGCAGCCTCTGTGTCTGTCTTGTCAGTTTGCGGTTCAGCAGGTTTCCATGACCTACTTCTGAGGAAGAAATAGCAACACGCTTAGAAGCATTTCGAATTCCGGCTCGGCTTTGTGCGGAGATTCGAGCGTGATCGTTTGTTCGGAACTGTATATGCAGAAGAGATCTGAGAAAACCTCTAATACGTCGAGTTTAGGAGAAATAAGCTGTTTAAGACGGCTGAATCAATCCGATTAGCTCTGGGTTCTTGTTCTAGTCTTTACATGCGGTTAATAATCCTATAGTTCAGGCCAAACTGTTTTCAACAACACACATTTTATCTTATCATATGCTCCTGTAGTCAGTCGGGGGCATCTACTTTGTTCACATCTGAGATCATTTTAATAGCAATCAATTAAAGACAGACGTGTTTCATCATTCATTCACTAAATCAGAAATCCAATTCAATTCAATTTTATTTCTATAGCGCTTTTAACAATGCTCATTGTCTCAAAGCAGCTTCACAAAAAGAAAAGAAGTGTGAGAAAAATGTGTCTAGATAATAATGCGATAGGGGGTGACGGCGACGGTGGCAAGGAAAACCTCCATGAGATGGCAAGAAAGGAAGAAACCTTGAGAGGAACCAGACTCAACAGGGAACCCGTCCTCATCTGGGTGATAACGGAGAGCAGAAATGATATAACATCATCACGAGTGTCATGCAGCTGGACGGTCAGTACAACAGAAGATATTTAAATGAACATGGAGTCCAGTTCAGCACCAGGATGCGTCAGCAGGTGCAGGGGGCAGAGGAGGGTCTGGATCATTAGGAGCTCAGGAGCAGCGTGTGTAGATCCAAACCATCATGAAGCAGGAATCAGCTTAGGCAAAAAGATTCCAGAGGTTTAAAAACAGTTTTAAAACTAAAGTCTAAAGTCAAGTTCCAGGTCAAATCCCAACTAAAGTTCCAGCTAAACAGCATGACCAACAACAACAACAACAACAACAACAACAACAACAACAAAGTGCATCGCATCCTTCACATTTTAATGAAATCTTCTTTAGCTTTAATTCATAATTCATGTGTGACAATGATTCCTCATGTTCCCATAGTCCTGGAATATGGCCGTACATATCAGAGAAGAAGAAAAAAAACCCTCCATAGATGTGACGTGCTGGTGATTCGGTACATTCAGGTCTTCAGCTGACTTCATTTTATTGCGTCATTACGTCGCTGAGTCTCGACCTGAGCGACTGAAGCGACCCCAGATCATAACACCGTCTCCAGAGGCTCGTACACTGGACGCTATGCATGATGGGAGCATCGCTTCACGCGCTTCCCTTCTCACCCTGACACGCCCATCGCCCTGGTACAGGGTCAGTCTGGACTCATCAGGTCACATTGATCCAAAGTCCTCTAAAGTCTTTTGTGCCTCCTTGCAAACTGAATCCTTTTTTTTTTCTTTCAATCAGGTGTTTTCATACAGTAGCACTTTATAGAAGTTTACGATCGGCCAATCGCCAGGCTAAGGAGGGAGTTATGAGTGCATCAGGTACCGTCAACATCTGTTCAAAGAATCACATGGAAAATGACAACAAGAAAGGAACTGGTCATGAAGTTGAAGGCATCAGGTACCAACGACAGTATGTATACTGTACATCCACCGTCACCACCCGACCAATCAGAATCAAGAATGTAACAACCTCCAGCTACAGTCAACTCTCAAAATGACTCATTTTTATCTTGTCTTGATTAACCTTTTGTTTTAAAGTTTGAAGAAGCGTTCTTTTGTTCGCTTGACAAATTAGCTAATTAACCGCCTTTTAAAAAAAAAAAAAGAAAAAAAAAAGAAAAATCCATCCTCGTTTTCTTTCTGTATGTCCTTATCAGCTGTTCTTCAGAAGCTGCTGGTGGAAAAAAAAAAACTCTGTTGTTTGCATGAATCTCTTTAAGAGAATGACAGCAGCGTGTTGAAGTGCTGATCGAATTTATTCTAGAGATTCGACGAGGAATACGGCTGTGCCTCTCTCTCCCTTTTTTTTTTTTTTTTTTTAATAGACCCCATTCATAGTGTTTGAATAAAAAGGGGGGGAAAAACAATCTATTCTGTCCCTGTATTGCAAAATAGATTTTTTTAATCATGAGTGCTGGAGGAAAAAAAAAAAAAAAAAAAAAAAAAAAGAAGTTTGGGTGTATATTCTGATTTCATTTCCAGCAAGTCTGCGGCATCATAAATAAATTTGCATGTGGCACAGAGAGGGGAAAGACTCGGGTCTGCAAAAATGCACAGAGTTTGATGCTGATCATGAGGTTCAGAGCGAGGTTGCTGAATTGGGTGTGTGTGTGTGTGTGTGTGTGTGTGTGTGCTGTTTTCACAGCTCGCTCTCTCCCTGTTCGCAGATGTTTAATAGGCCATAAACGCCGGAGTAATGACATTAAGGGTGAGAAATGCCATAAAAGCAAAGATGGAGAAAACAAACAGACAAATCCGATATTCAATTATAGAGGATCATTCAAAAGATGTTAAGGCCGAATGGCTTCTTCTCCCCTTGTCTCTATTTTTTTTCCCCATCTACATTTAAATCCTGCTCTTTGCTTCTGTCAGTCAGAATCCTGCAGCATGCCACCTCCTCTAAAAATGAGAGATCATATTCTGAGCAGCTCTTTTCTTTCTCCTGAAAGGTGCGCAGACGACAATGCGGTTTAGGAGACAATGCGAAATGTCAAGCAGTCGAAAGGAAGTTCCTCAGCGATCACGCAATCCCGACGTGTAAGGCGACACTGTCAAGAGGAACGAGCAAACAGCATCTCCGTGATGGTGATGCTCTGGATGAAAGCGTGTGTTTGTTACAACCGATTCACTTGGCTGATGCACTCGCGGCAGCTTGGTGACTCCGGGTAACGGAAGGTGATTATGTTAATCGCGGACTCGTAATTGTCCTCGTGAAGCGACTTCAGGTTGTGCGCTCGACCATCTCTAACAGAGTCATCTACCTTAATCACGCTCTGCACTCAGAACAAAGAGTTGGCCAGAGAGAGAGAGAGAGAGAGAGAGAGAGATATGAGAGTGTGAATGACTGGAGTCTGGTTTTACGGTTCAGCAGGCATTCGGATGGGGAATCGTCCGAGATCCACACCACCCAGTTTAAACTCCCACATGTGTGGACCAATAGAAACACTCACCGGTATTGTCACCCAGTTTAGATATGTTTACACGCTGGCTAGTTCTTCCCTATTGCACCACATCTGTCAATCTGAGAGAGCAAAGTCTACAAAGGTCGTTCGGGTCAAACCGGGACTTGTGATGAAATTTCTCTTTGTAAAAGAGATTGATGTTGAAAATCGACATGTACAGACGTAATATGTCACGACGCATCTCAATCATTCACCAGCACCATTTCTACTTCATCGCACAGTCCTGATCTCGCTCTAAGCCATTTCTACTTGTTTGTGCCATTAGAGGAGTTCCTGGGAGGCCAGAGTTCCAGACGTGAAACGGGCAGAACGACCGGGGCTCCGGCGCACTGAGAAAACTTTCTAGCTTGATGCCGTCCAAGCACTAGTGAAACACAAATGCATTACTGTAGCAGCGGATTGTACCGAGAAATACAGAGAATTTTACTTTAACAACAGTGTTCTGTTATTCTGCACAATCAAATGTCCCGGTTTGACTTGAACACCCTTCGTAACATATGCCGTTGCCTGGGTTAAGCTAAAAATGATAAAGACAAATTGTTCACCGTTCTCTTCCAAAAGAACACACACACACACACACACACACACACACACACACACACACACACACACGAACAACGGATATCTATGGGGGTCATCTAACAAATGAAAAAAGAGCAATCATATATTCCGTGTCCATTTTAATCTTAATCGTCTTATTTACTGCTCTGCTGAATTCTGGATTCTAATCAGACATGAGGTCGTGATCCTATTTCCATGACTTGAGCTCTGAGAGTAGCTCCTGCTCTGAGCCACATTAAATAACAGGTTTGTATCACTGTGATTCAGGAGCTCTCTTAATTGCTAATTTGGTCTCTGCTGTGAACCGAAGTGTTCCATAAGGGTGTGTGCTGTTAAAGAAAGATATCGCAAAACAGGTCGAAAGCCTTAGCTGTCTCTTATAGAAAATACGCGTGTCGTAATCAAACGCTTGTGTCAGAACAGCAAAAAAAAAAAAAACTTTTTGGGGGACTTTTTTGCTCACTCACTCCTCTTAACTATTCTATACTTCTTTTTTTTTTAATAACAGTTGCCTTTCAGTTCTTTTTTTGGTCTCCCTGCTTCATTCCCCTTACAACTGGAAAACATTACTGTCTCTAAACTTTTTGTACGCTCAGCTTTCTTAAAAATATAATTCCTCTAAACTGTAAGGCGAAGCACCAGATTTATTCCCTCATATACTGTTTTTGCACCGCACTGACAGAAATACGTTTCCTGTGCTACCCTTCCTGCGCGCTCTTTTGTTCTCCGGGCAGGCTCATTGTCTGTGAGCTTCGGGCCGTGAATGACGCTGAGTGTTTTATGGCTTTGCTTTGGCATGGCGAAGCCGCTTTTTAACGCAGGGATGCGGTGGGAAAGGAACGAGGACACAAAGAGCGTTGAGAAGCAGAGAAACAATACGAATGCACAGATAGGCAAAAGGCCAAACCGAACATTTTGGCGACGCGTTTATAGTTACAGTGGAGTCAGGGGCCGAGTGGTTTGAACACCAATGGATCTCAGACTGAGAATGCAGGGTACTGTGTTTCTTCTTGACTTACACGAGCAGATGATTTATTCAATGCATTTTAGTGATTTGTATTGGTGGGTCAAAAAATTTCTGCACTCTGGTTCTATTAAAAACTTTCCATTCAAGGCCACTGTCTCCCCAGTCACGGTGGTACATCAGTTCATTTGTAACCGCGGTGCGAGCAAAAGTGGACACCTCACCTCGCAGTGATTCAGTGATGCGTGGTCTTAGCGTGTACCTGGTGCTGTCATTTTTCGAAGACTATGTGCAAAGATTTTTGAGCGATACTCTAAGGAAGGTGAAAGTTTCTTAAAGAGAATCATTACTGGTGCCGAGACACGGGTTCATCACTACGAGCCTGAGAGGAAACGGCAGAGTGTGGAACGGAAACATCCTCAGTCGCCGTGCCAGAAAAAGTTCAAAAGTCAACAATCCGCTGGAAAATTCATCGACGCTTACCGTTTTTCTTGAATTCCCGAGGGCCAGAAGTATTGGAACATCATCAGGAAAAAGGTTCAACAATCAACAGTGTTCATTATAGTGAGACGCTTATAGAGCATCTTTGGGATGTGGTGGAACCGGAGCTTCGTGCCCTGTGGATGTGCAGCCCACAAATCTCCATCAACTGCAAGATGCTCTCCTATCAATATGGGCCAACGTTTCTAAAGAATGCTTTCAGCACCTTGTTTGAATCAACACCACGTAGAATTAAGGCAGTTCTGAAGGCGAAAGGGGGTCAAACACTGTATTACTGTGGTGTTCCTAATAATCCTTTAGGTGAGTGTATATTGGTGTATATTTTGTTTACAATATAAAATCTCTGTACATAGCCTTTTTTGTACTTTTATTCTTCTATAGACAAAAATGCACATCGGTTTTGCATTATTTATGATTGAGATTTTTTTCCTTTTATTCTGACAATCCAACTGAATCAAATTATGAACCCGATGTGCTGCTTATGTCTAGTCGTTTATAACCTTTATAAGATCCTTTACATATGATATGAACCAGAATTTACCGGCGCGTAAATGGCACACAGGCGTTAGATATGGTTGCTTGCGTTTGGGTCATTTCTTGACCAGATTCTAAATGAGACCTAAACTGGAAGTAATACACTCCTACAGCAGAGTGACAGAAGTTGATTGTATTAGTCAAGGGTCATGCTATGAGATATTCATTCTAAGCAAGTGAAAGTTAAAAGAAATACAAGACCCTTGGCTAGCTACTGTAGATCGCTCTTCCCAGGCAGAAGCCTGATCTCAGGAATAGAAAATCACAAGATGAGGAACATTCAAGCACAAGTTAGACAAAAACAAAAAAAAAAAACAAAAAAAAAAAAAAAAAAAAAAACTTAAACTGATCCGACACATGACCGCATTTGGCCCGAAATCGTGTGCTGTCAAAGTAGCTGACCACAAATAAAAGCAGTCGAATAATGAAAGCGCTACTCTTGTTCAAAATGTTAACAGTATCAGACACGGAGCCGTAGGCAGTCGGATCAAATCTGCCGGCCTTTTCTGTTGAAGCTTGTCCAAAAACAAAACATCATTGCTGAAATGCAGAGGTCAGAACAAAAGCAACGCGAATCCATTATCGTTATTAACAAAGGGTGAGTCGTGAACGATCCGCTCTCTTTAAATGACATACAAGAGCTACCAAACGAACACGCTCTAAACAAACACAGTGTTGATTTCCTCTAAATGTGATGCTGGGGTAGCGGATGAGGTCGTCCTGGCAGCCAGCACACTCTTCCGCAATCAGTGATGGATGGAATCATAATTCACTTCAGTCTGTGTAAAAAAAACAACAACAACAACAACAACAAAAAAAAAAAAACTAAAAATAAAACAAAACAATTACAGTTGAAATAAATAGGCAAACAAATGAAGAAAATACGAGTACATTTGGTAAAATGAGTAAAATATGGTAAAAACAAACAACAAAATAAACAAATAAATGTCATTTTATATAATGGAGAAGAATGAATAAACCCCAAGAACAAATAAAATGTATTAATGAATTATATTAATTGATTAATATAATAAAATGAATCATCTATAATATAAAATAGCATATAAAATAAATATAAATGATGGAATGGACGAAAGTATAATAAATTTATTATTTTCAATGATAATTGAATAATTGCATGAAAAATTTTAGTAAGCTAAACAATAATATTCTAATATTATGAACTATAATATAACTAAGCAATATCACACAAGAGGGAGTGCTGTTGTACAGAATATCAGCACGGCTGTGATGCGGTCATAGGCACGAGGGCACAGCTCGATTGCTTTTATACAACAGTTCCACAAACACCACTTGTTATCTACAGATTATGATTCGTTTCTTTTTATTTTACCAGTTACATATTGCTCCACGACTGGCGGAACTAACTAACCGCATCAGACGGAGCTGGTGACCGACAGTAGTTTTAAATGATTACTGGTGCTGTGTAGCCAAAAGTCCTGTAAAGTTTATAAGTTACTCTTTATATTTACACTTATTCCTCTTTAGAATATCAATACCTCCAATACCTTCCTGGATCTGGCGTTAAATCCCAAATAGCTTTACATGGAAAGCTGTCACGATTGGGTGTAGAATCCCTTGTCACACACACCATGTTGGGCTCCTGAACAGGGTTTGGAGAGCGATTTGGAATTGAGTGATACATACTGTATAGTTTAACGTCCCAGTGCTGTTACCGTCCATTATCACCAATCGTGCAAAGCCTCTCGTCCAATCAGATTACTCAGTCAGAAGCAACTGTATAATGTCAGGGGTAACCCCTAGAGGGTGCCGGGCGCCCAGAGACTTTTGTGTTTTTTTTTTTTTTTTTTGTAGTTTTTGTTTAGTGCACTTCATTTCCCAGGATGCACCTCGGTCAGGTGATGGGAGCACTCACCTGAACCGAGGTGGCTCATTAGTTTGGTTATATATTGCCATTTTTGAAAGTTCTGTTTCAGTTCTCTTGCCAGTTTAGTTCAGTTCACAGTTTTTGGTTAGTTTTGTATAGACTCCTGTTTTGTTTGTTTTCAAGTTAAGTATGTTTATGTCTTATTTCTTTATTATTAAAACATCTAAAAAAAAGCTTTATTATTAAAACATCTCTATATTATAAAAACACCACCACTACATCCCAGTCATAGAATACAATATAACATAAATCAAAGGAATAAAAATACACAATAACCGATAAACAATCAAAGGAATAAATAAATAAATAAATAAATAAACACACGTTAAATAAATAAATGGAAATTAAATAAATATGATGTAAAACAAGGAGCCATGTTTCAAATAAATAAATAAATAAAACATTTAATGAAAGTAAATGAATAGATGAAAAAAAGAATAGCCCCAAACTCAAACAAAGAAAATGCAAAAAACAAAAAAAATAATAAAAATAGGACAATATTTCAAACAAATGATTTTAATCCAATCAAACAAACAAAAACAAATAAATATTATAGAAACAATTTTAATCAAAATGAATGGATGAATGAATCCAAACGAAAACATAATTTTTTTAAATTCATTTTAATTGGAAGATATTTCCCCGCTCTGGAGTGTTCAGTGAGTTGAGTGGAATCACCAGTGAAGGGTTCAGCTTTTCCAGTAAACAGCCACCAGTTATATTTATTTACCTAATTTCCACAAAGTAAAATAGTATTTACTTTTCAGTGTGATTTCATTATTATTTTTAGATAGTGGTCTTACATGGTGGTAAACAACTTGAACTGCTTGTTGTCATAGCAACAAAAGGCCTCTGGCTTCTTCTCCCCCCCCCCCCCCCCTTTGTGTGCTCTCTTCTGAAGTTAATAAAGAAAAAAAAATCCACAGTTTGTTATGATACAGAGACTGTCGAGCATGGAGCTGGTCAGGAGTGTATCCTCACACACAGACAAACAACAAGCCTACTAGACTCACAGAAGGAAATGATAATACCAGCATGCAGACAGATTTCTGTATGTGAAGGTAAATGGATTTAATGCTCATAATAAAACCGTGTTCTGAATTAATTCATCATTTTACTGAACCCCCAGTCCGCTGAAATCTAACATTATAGTAAACTCAGACGACTTCATGTTCTACCACCAAACAACCTCGGGCGGTCACCCAACACACACACACACACACACACACACACACACACACACACACACACACACACACACACACACACACGCGCACAACACCTCATTCAAACACTGTTAATCAATGCTGGCTTTTATCATTATTAGATGTATTGACATACTGCAAACCAAACAGCATTTCCGAAGTTAAGTTCTAGTAAACATGTTTAACAGAAGACCAACAAAACAAGAGGGGGAATTTCCATTTTGTTTCAGGTTTGAAAAAAAAAAAAAAAAACAGCTTATTTTCCCTTGCAGATCATATCTGCAAAAATAAATATCATTAAAAACTAATTGAAAGCAGCATTAGACCGATCGAGCGTGCCCTATTCCATCTCTTAGCTTCACACCCACTCAGTTAAAAATATATTTGTTGACAGTCAAGGGTTGTTCGTTCTAAATAATGTTTAATGGTTTACATTTTGATTTCTGTATTTAGTTTTTACCCGTTAGGCTTGCGCAAGGATTAGAAATGATGATTAGAACATTTGAGGTACACACACACACACACACACACACACACACACACACACACACACACACACACACACACGATTAAAAGAGTTTTATTAGCAGTTGTGCATTTGGTTGTACAATGCAATGTACACATTGTTGTCGCTATGGAACATAGGCACTAATACTGCTAGTTAGATACCCAACATGTAATAATTAAGTAACTTAATAATATGTCCTTAAAAGAACTAAGAATTAAGAATAAGCTTCAGCTAAGAACCTTGAAATGGGCGTGTCCATCTGTAGTGCTCTCAAAGCCACACCCACTGTTTATTCTATACATCTCGATGTAGATGTGAATATTGATATTATTAGCAGATACAGTGTGTCATGCCAGGAGGAAAATATAACGTTTTATGTTGCTGAAAATTATTTGAAGGGTGTGCAAACTTTTGTACCCCTCATAAACGTACAGTACATACGTGTAGCGTAAACTTTATACAAGGTTTGTAGGATAAAAGCTAAAGTTGCACGAATGGCCTGTAGTCAGACGTAGAGTTGCAAACCTCACCTCCGTCTCTGAGCCTGACATCCAGCGCTCGGGCCCCGGACGTCACACAGTGACAGATTTTCCACTGCGAGAAAGCTGTTGAGAGAAATAAAGAGGTGGCAGGTTTTGTCAGACTCTAATGACTGAAAATGTGGCAGAGCATGCTTAGAAAAAAAAAGAAAGAAAGGAAAAAAAGTCAAGGCTGGTGCAGTGGCTGATGAAACAAAATACCAATAGTGTCATGATTTTATGTCATAATTTGCACAATTATTCATATAAAACCCAAATCTTGTGAAAGCTCCTGCTTGTTACAATTAAAAATAGATATGTTCTGCTGACTATAGATAAGCATTATGAACTTCTTCCTTGTGTGTAATGAGGGGAATATATAATGGCACCCTGCACGTACAGACAATACACTGCAAAACCAGATAAATCCAGTAAGTTTTTTTTTTTTTTTTGTCAGTATTACAAACTGATTTATGCATCTCCATTTCCTGGACTCACAGGGGTTATTACATGCACATATGCACAAACTATTAGGTCAACTTAGTTTAGGTTAGAACCCTAGATCATTAGAACTCCACCTCCCACAATTTTCTTTCTCTATTTTTTGTTTTGTTTTTAATGCCTACAGCTATATTCATGGCGAGAATCAGTTTTTTGTTATTCGATATTAAAACCAGATACAATTTTTTAAATACATTTTTCCTAAAGACTTTAAAAGTCAATTTGGGTTTACTTGTTTAATAACTTTTTATTAAACAGAATAAAACAAGTTCCGCACAGGAATAGGTTTAAAAGACAGAAGGGTTTTACATGATGATGAACACTGTGGTGAATTTTCCAACATTGGGATTTATTTAGTAGTAATTTGTCATTGATCCCATTATGATTGTCGATTATTTTTGATGTATCCATTTAAAATTGGTTTCAAAAGTTGTAAAAGGTAGAGAGCATTTGATTGTTTTCTTAGATAATGCTTCTTTGGCGGTTTTGTCATTGCTTGCTCATTACCAACAGAAAATTATGCTCAAATTATTGGATTCTAAAAATGATAACTTGGTTATGATTTCCACAAGTATTGGATGATTTTCTAATACTTAGAGACATGATTTAGAGTCTGTTATTATTAGGAAATCAAAATCAGCCGGGAATTGTGTTTGTGATCATGTACTGTAAAAATGCAATGTAGTATAACTAATATGTTGGTTGAGTTTTTAATGAAAATCCATGCTTTAAATGTGTTTTTGTAGTGAGCCACTGGCAGCTAATTGGAAGTTTTGTTGCATCTTTTTAATGACAAAGACAAAGTATTTTAAAAAATAGACATGAGAAAGCAGGTCATAAGAAACATTACAATCACTAAAAACATACAAAACGTTGAGTTTATAGCATCATATGCCTCCTAATTAGGAGAGTAATACAGTACGCAATAATAAGTAAAAAGTAATAATTACCTTTTTCTTTACTTCACCATTTTTCAAACGCCAATCAAACAGAATAAGTTCATTCGTGGATCAATGACTTTTTTCTTCTTCTTCCTCCTTTTAAAATGGGAATCAAAGCCACTTTGCTTTTTATGATATTTGGTGCATAAATCGAAGACGTACCTTCTGAGCAGTTTTAGAGTGAGCCACTCAAACCCTCTGGAAATACAGACACGGCAATTACTGAAAAAAATGTAACAATTATAATCCCAAAGTATAACATTGTAGAAAGACGAATCAACTTTCATTGGACTTTTTAGGCCAAGTCGAGATGAATGGATACCATGACGATGGTTTCTGCCATATTGGATTTTACACTTTTTTACCCAATCATCAAGAAAATTGCAGCCTAGAATAATTGCCTGAATCTGAAAAAAAATAAATAAATAAAAATCTTGGATTTATAATAGACTAGACGTTTCACCCATAGCTCACCAAACAGGACGTGACTGTGTGGCATCAAATGGCTTCTGAGCTCGACTGAAACCTGTAATTGGCTACTAAAAAAACAGGAAGTGACTCAATAGCTCAGCAATGGCTTGATCCTTTGCCATCAAATTTGGTACATCTCCTTGGGAACGAGCACTGATGGTCTAAATGGTTTTCAGAAAATGCTTGGTCGCCTTAACCGCTGCTATCAGCTGTACTCGAGCGATTCTTTCTACCTGTTTCTTGTGTCCGTTTATGGATTTTGACAGACAGCTCAATCTGGTGACAAGTTCAGATATTGTACGCTACACATCCTGTTCATTCAGCTCAGGAAAATTGCTCTATTTGAAAAAATAGAGAAAAAAAAAAAAAAAAAACCTCTGTGCTGTGTGTCAAGTGACATTTACAGCAAATACGCCCCGCCAGGTAAAAAGCAGAGGAAGAGCTAGTAAAGACATGGAGGTGGCAATACTGTCTATTAAAAACAACTTTACTAGAGGTTTATTCAGATTTATTCTTAAAACACGAGGTTTTTAAATGTCAGCGAGAGCGAGAGAGAGAGAGAGAGAGAGAGAGAAAGAGAGAGAGAGAGAGAGAGAGAGAGAGAGAGCGAGAGAGAGAGAGAGAGAGAGAGAGAGAGAGAGAGAGCGAGAGAGAGAGAGAGAGAAAGAGAGAGAGAGCGAGAGAGGGAGAGAGAGAGAGAGAGGGAGAGAGAGAGAGAGAGCGAGAAAGAGAGAGAGAGAGAGAGAGATCGGCTAAACTCAAAAGCTCTTTATTATGTTCGGGAAAGTTGGTGGGATTTTATGGCACTAAAATGCCTCCTAAACCTGCTCATTTGGAGACACGAGAAGTGCTAAGAGAAGCAGCAGCATGGCATACAGAACCACAGATGGGTACTACAGTAAAAAAAAGAAACAAAAAATACAAATAGGTGATCCAGTAAATGGCAAAGAACTGAGTGATAAATATTTTTACTTAGCAGATTGTGTCTTGTGCTCGGAAAAAAAATACATTTAAAAGGAACTTAAAACCAAATCAAGTGAAAAACATTTGCTAGGGGTCTCCAGTAACACTCGGGTCACGGTCACTCAAACATTTATTTGCTGCTATACTTTGTCAATGATGCTCAAATTGAGTAGAATACAGAAAATAAAAAAAATTAAAAAATGTTCTCACAGTATGTAACAACCCCGGCAGCAACCTCGTTTCCCCTCTCGTCTGTTCCAGCCACTGGAATCGGCCTGATCGTCTGCCGTCTGTGGCTGTTTCTCACTGATTCATGCCTTAAGTAAGATTTTTTTTTTCATTTCTGAATGATTCATGGGTCACTGTGTGGCTCAACAAACACAAAAAACATTCATCTGAAACTGCCCAGGTACACGGTCTGGACTGAAGATAAATCAGACATAAAAATGAGAGTCCTGCAGGATGCCTGGAGAACTATTCCTCAAGACCGAAAACACGAGAACATCTGGCTCTCTGGAAGCGAAATATGAAGAACTGAGGGCCGGCTCAAGACTTTGAGTACATTTTTCTGAATAAATAAATAACTAACACTATCTTGTTGATATCAGAGTGACTTATCAGCAATTAAAAGAAACAAAAGACATGCACGTGTTCTCTGTTCTCTGAAAACTTTTTATCTATTAAATTCGCTGTTCTTCTTGTCAGCTACGGCCCAAGAGTTTAATTAAAACATATCAATGCACCATAGCCTATAAATAATTTCCTTTCTGCATAAATTCATATCATTACTTTATCTATTTTTGTGAGAGTGAGAGCGTGACATAAAAATAGGCCTTACCTACACCGCTATTTATTCCTGTTGCCATGGTTACAAATATACACTCATCAGCCACAACACTGAAACCGCTCACAGGTGGCGAGAGCAACACTGATTATCTTTCTATAATGGATCCCGATCACGTTGAGTCACAACGTTAAAACAACCTGGCTGATATTGTGTTGATGTTAGTGAGATCTGGGGGATTTGAAGGCAGAGTCAACACCATGAACTCTCTCGGATTCCTCAATCCATTCCTGAGCAACGCTTGCAGAGTGGCAGGGCGCTGACATTAGGGAGCACTGTTGCCGTGTGGGGGTGTCCTTGTTCTCCAAAAATGTTTAGGCTCTTGGTACAAGTCAAAGTAACATCCAGATGAATTCCAGGTGCAAATGTTTCCTGTCTGCTTCACGCTGGCTTGCCTTCTTCCTGTAGTGCATCATGGTGCCATCTCTTCCCCAGGTACGAAACAAACACACACACCTGGCCATCCACATGATATAAAAGCAAACATGATTCATCAGGCCAGGTCACCTTATCCCGTTGCTCCACGGTCCAGTTTTGATGCTCACATATCCATTGTAGGAGCTTTCAGTGGTGGACACGGGTCATCATGGGCACCTTGAGCAGTCTGCGGCTACGCACACAACGACTGAGACGCACTGACGCCTTTCTATCATAGCCAGCATTAATTTTTTATACATTTTTGCTCTTCAACTGAGCCTCAGACCAGATGGATTAGCTTTCACCATCTCGACTCGCGCATCAATAAGCCTCAGCTGCTATACATTAAATGTATATTTAATGAAAAATAACTTAGAACAGCGTAATATAAGGCAGACAGTTAAAATGAAGAAATAGCTAAGAATTTAAGCCTTGAAATCACTAAATAATAATAATAATAATAATAATAATAATAGTAAAACAACAACAACAATAAAATTAATGAATAATAAGCCAAACAAATTGTATAGAATGAAGTAACATGAATAAGACTTAACTGCTCAAATGAGATTAAATTATGGACCTTAAAACAAACAATTAATTGGCTGAGTTGGGGGAATTTGTGTATCGTTACACTTGACTGTAAAATCACTGCATTTGGCGGCGTGGTGGTGTAGCAGGTAGCACTGTGGCCCTCACAGAATAGAGGGTTTGATTCCCACCTCGGGTCTGAGTTTGAGAGTTTCCATGTTCTCGCCATGTTCAGTGAGTTTCCTCTGGACATTTAGGTTTCTTCTCACAGTACAAATTCATGCTAATTGGCATTCCCAAATTGCCTGTAGTGTGTGTGTGTGTGTGTGTGTGCGCGTGTGTGTGTGCGTGTATGCCCTGTGATAGACTGGCACCCTGTCCAAGGTGTTCCCCGCCTCGTGCCTGAAGCCTACTGGGATTGGCTCCGGGCTTCCCACAACCCTGTACAGGAGAAGCAGTATAAATGAACGTAATGAATGTTGTGTTTGCATTTAAGGTTGTAAAATATTACTGTTACTCTACAGTCCTATGGGTGGTGATCTCTAAACTAATCACACATTAGCAGGCAGCACAGCATCCTGTGTGTTTGGAGCAAAATTGCTTGCTCAGTCCATACGGCACCTAGGTATCGAAATATCATCGCATCGTCTGGTCTCTGGAGATTCCCATCACTTTTACTGTATGTCTTTAATAATTGAAAACAACTACAGCAGAACTAGAACTACTACAACTAACAATACTAATAATTAGAATCATTACACAATATAACTAAAATAAAAGATGAATAAAAATGTCAAAAAAAAAAGAATCATAATAAATAATAAAGGTCAAACATATTCATACGCTAACAAACAAAATGAATAATAAATAACAAATTATAAATTAAAACGGCAAAATATGACATTATTATAATCGTTAAAACAAGTAAAGAAAAAAAATTTAAATGATAAATAACGAGCCCAAATTATAAGCGTTAAAATAACCAAGTAAACAAATAAAAGTAATAAGTAGCAATGAATTGCTGTTTATCCTGAGTGTTAAATTGCTTGTCACAGGAAGTGTACTTAATGAGATATTTTTGGAAAGATTTGCTGCTTTAATTGCCCTGAGCACGTTTGCATTTCAGTTCCGCACTGTAATATTTATTACGGGTCACTCCACCGGTCACGTCTAACTGCGAGACATGTTTATTTACATTTCTCTGGACAGTAAAGCGTGTTTCAACTTCAGCGTCAGGACTGACAGCATGATGAAACCTGCATCATTTGCTTCTGGGTTTTTCCATCATCCTCATCTTTTTCTTCTCCCCCCCCCCCCCCCCTTTTTTTAAATGCCGTTATTTGTGCTCGGCGTCTTATGCAATTGTGCAAAACACAACAGCGGGGAAGCGGTTCAAAGAGCGAGCGATAGTGCTCAGGCTTTTACCTTTCATCAGCCGAGTCTTCCCGTCAGCAAACCCTTTTAGATTCGGACGCCTTTCGGACGTAAAAAAACAAGCAGCGGGAGTAAAAAAAAGATGAAAAGGATTTGCAGCTCTGTTGCGAAAGCTCGTACAGGGTTACTTAATTCAGGAAAAGATGAACGCAGCTGATTGAACGCTCTACGTTCTTTTGCAGTGCAACGTGAAACATTTTTATCCTTCTGTGCATTTTTAAAACTTTTTGCTGTTGCAATGCTGAATTCAAGACAGCCATAAAGTACAGGCAAACGTAGCTGAAGTTGATGGATGATGCGTCTGCGTGGGCTTCGAGGATAACAACCCGTCTCCCATAGATTCTGGCAGGATCGCGTGTCGACAGGAAGCGGTGCAGCGAAGGTTGTGTGTGTGTCAGAGAAACCTTATACAGCTTCCTGAGTCCGTCTTTCTACCACTGGTGTCTCTTTATAGTATTAAGCAAAGGAGCTGCGAAACAAATTAGACCTGCAGCCTTTAAAGATTAATACGTATCGATGGGCCTTTCTCCTGTTTCCCCCATCATTCCGAGTGACTTGATTTGAAAGCCTGGCCAGACGAAATCCATACTGGACAGATGCGAATATAACTTGAAAAACTGCCCTGCATCTTTAATTCTAACGAAAATCAAAGCTGTGAAATGACTACGAGCCGCAAACTCATCTTTCTGAATAAGGCAGAGCCATCAACGAGGAGTTATCTGTACTCTGATAACATCCGTTTTCTTGCTAACAGCAAGACAATTAGCTAAGAGCTAGCGGATCTGTTTGTCCGTATATCACTTAAATAAAGTCAATAGCGTAGCTACAAATCCCACAGAGAAGCAGTGCGCACTAAATAAGGAGTGAAACACTTGAGGGAATGCTGTTATAGGAAAAGGGCCTAGTTATTGACAGGATGAAATCAGCCTGATGCAAAGAAAACGCTCACACTCAGTTTCTTGACTAGCACTTAGATAGCAGCTGTTTACAGAAATAAGTATGATGTTTGTTTTAGCATTTTGAAAAAGAAGAATAATGTTATATACTCCTGAAAGCTAGTTACGGAGCAGATATTGCCCACAAAACCTTTTAAAAAGAGTAAATACAAATTTTTATATAATACTAATATAAAAATACTAATGTTGAAACTCACCATTTAGCATTGAGGCAGCAGCTAAGCTATCCTAGAGCTAGTAGCTGTTTTCAGGCACAGTTAGGCCAATGAAGAACCACACATCCTCATAAAAAAAAAAAAAAAATATATATATATATATAAAGAGAGAGATAGAGAGAGAGAGAGAGGGAGAGAGAGCGCTATTTTGAGGAGCAATAATATTCTCTACTTTTAATGTATTATTTTTTATTTTAAAAAGCTAAAAAACCAATAAAAAACACACATTCCTTATATAATAATAATTTTTAAAAAACTGATATAAAAAATCTACTCACCTTGCTGACTAACAGCTCTGTTATCAATCAGCTAGCAGCTGTTTCTTATATTTTTTTTCTTTCTGTTTTTCTGTCTAACAATAAGCTCGCAGCTCTGGTATTTAGCTAAACTATGACAGCTCTGATAATAAACTTGCAGCCATGTTAACTCTGCAGCTCTGTCAACCAACAACAAGTTATTACCCCTGATAACTAGCAACAAGCTACAGTAGCAGTTCTGATATATATATAAAAAAAATAAATAAACAAAAGCTATTGGATCATCTCTGTTTTATCTAGCAAATATGTTTCAGCTCTGTCAAAAAAAAAAAAAAAAAAACCCCAGTCAGCTAGCAGCACTGCTAATAAACAATTAGCTACAGCTATTTTAACTAGCGAAAATGATTTGGCTCTCTATCAACCAAGAAGCTGGCAGCTTGTTAGCAAACAATAAGAAGCGTTCTGGTAACTTAGGTGGAAGTTAGTGTCTCTATTAACTAACAATAAACTAGCAGGTCTGGCAATAACCTGGCAGTTCTGGGAACAAGCAATAAGATAGCACCTCTGCTAATTACTGTAGCTGTACGCTAACCCCACTGTAAATAAACAATGAGCGAACTCCTTTATTAATAAATAAATGATCCATTGTGTTTATTTCGTCTCATTTGTTTTATTGGGTTGATACCTACATTTAGGACATTTAGGCTCGTGTAAAAATGTGATGTTTCAGGTAACATGTAAAGAAGGGTTCACAAACTTTCAACGACTAATGTAGCAGCTTTATTTGAAGTTTAAGTCACATTAACTATCAAATACTAAAGAAGTGATGATGCTGTTAAACTTACCTTAATGTCTTTTACAGTCATTTAGCACACAGTGTGCAATATAAAACCCGCTGTTGTAAACAGTGCAGCGAGCAAAACTGTCATTATTTTTATTGATATAAGGCAGGGGTACATTTTACCCCGAGGTTAAGTGCATTTTATATTTTCTTTTTATTACTCTGCCATGGCGCTGCAGGACTCTCAACTGAACTGACGGAGAGAGAGAGTTTGAATATAGTACAATGTAAAGCCTGGACACAAAGAGAAGCGAAAGGTTCACTTAGCACAAAGAGAGATGAATCAGGATGCTCTCTCTCTCTCTCTCTCTCTCTCTCTCTCTCTCTCTCTCGCTCTCTCATTCGCTCGCTTGCTCAGTTGCTCTAAAAATTCAATTTCCAGAATATTGTGTATGATTTACAGCCATCATGGAGTTGCTACAAATATGCAGGAGGCTCCCAGAACGTCCGGGAGAGGTGGGATGTACAGTATGTGCAAGCCACACTGGTAACTAGGGGTGCCAATATACTGTACAGTGGTGTACACTAACACTAACCCTAACCCTAACCCTATACTCATTTTATACTCATCTGTCTATATAACTTTAACTAAAAACATGCATCATTATAATGGTTTATGTGAGTCGACTTCAGAATATATGATAAAACAAATCACAATTCGGACCTGTAGTCAAATAAACAAAAAAGTAAAGTTTTAAGAAAGAAGTAAAGAAGGGCATGACTCACCAAATCTGCTTTTCCCACGGATATTTTTACTGCTCTTGACCGATTCAAGCAGCCCTTTTCCTTTTGTACAGCCAGAGAGAAGTCCTTAAATGACAAGTCACAGTTCACAGATATTTGAAGTTCATTCTTTTTATTCATTCTCTGTGCTGCATCGTTTTTCATAAGTCTGACCATTTAATGGTCATCAGAGAGAAAATCCTCTCTACAAAGGCGTTTGAGCCTGGCACACTGGGGAAAAATGAGACAATCCCGAACATGTTGACCAAGCTGGCTTTCCCTATGTTTTAGGAACCCGCCACCCACTTCTCACTGGTGGATTTCGTGGTATTTTATCTGGCTTTCTTTATTTCCGTCCTGGCTATCGTAGAACTCTTCATACTGTAGCATTGATCCATACTGATGATCCCTGTCCTTTTGAGGTTATCACCACTTGCACCACTTGCTCCAGGTCAGTTAAGATGAGGTCATCAGACGGAGACATCAAACCGCTTATCAGTGTCTACAATGATAGAGTCATAGACCTTCACGAGGTCCTCTTGCTGCTTGGATCTTTGTGTTGACAGCAGTTTCTCAATCAGTCTTGCATTCAAAAAAAGGTGTTGAGTTTCAGCTGAAACATCTTCATTTTGAATTGTCAAACTTCCTGATGAACATTTGTGATGCAGAGCTTTGATTTCTACAGGTTTTTTTTTTTTTTTTTTTTACAACCTGTAACGTATATTTTTGGAAAACGGAGACGTAAATCTCAGCAGCTCCAGTTTTTTTTCTTCATCTTCAAAAATCCTTTTCAGTGCCACAGGAAAAGTCTCCCAAAGGGACATGAAGTATGAAGTCAGAGCGTGCCAGATTTGCAGGAGATGATCAACAGCTGGACGAAGAGAGCGAGAGAGTCATTGTGTGCAAACGACACAGAATTTGACACCATTCAAGGCAGTTATGCATTCAGAATTGGCACTGCTCGATAACTGGTAAACGGAGTAGTGTTTTCCAAAGTGCTCCAAAGCATTATCCTCTTGCCTAGGCTGTGATGTGTCCAACATCCAGGCCGTACCTTTTCAGACATTCCATCAGAGCATGATGCATGCCATTGGCTTTGCTCTCCATCAGACCCAGAGATGGACACATTTTTCTATTTCACTAATTTGAGGCATGGTTTGGGAAACTCAGAAATACAGAGGCTCACTTTGAGTTGGGGACAGATCATCCAAAATATCCCGCACAGACTTCATTGTACGTCACGAAGAAATCATTGTAATCATCTCCGCTTTCATTTAGTCTCTGCATATTCTTCACTATGACTGAATCATGAACCAAAGCCCTACTGAGCTTAACAAGACAGTTGGTGCTTTTGTAACCGAGTCCATGTATAACTGTTTAAGCTTTACTTGCCTCACCCTGTGTGACTTGTCATTTTCTGCTAGCACGAAGAAACCGCGATGTTGCCAGCACCTTAAGCTAGTGTGGCCTTCTTGTGTATTTCTGTGGAAGTCATTAAATCTCACTGAGAATTCTCAAGTACAGAAGGCTTTCATCAAGTCACCACTAAACCATCTCCTTTTTGCTTCCCATCATTTTTTGTAGCCTAACATCCTTTTTTTTTTTTTTTTTTGCTGGTTTCTCCATTTTTGCCTGAGCTAAACAACAGAGTAACACCAGACATAACTTTTTTTTTTTTTTTTTTTTTTTTTTGCAAGACTTGGAAATTTTCAAGTTATTTTCTGGCTGTCCTACATGGATGAATATTACCATGTGCCACTCTTTAAAAAAAAAAAAGTATGTTTAATAATTAATGTGGTAGAAAAGGAAATAAAACACCAAAAAAAAAAAACATCTAAAAAAAACCCTACAATAATAGAAAAATCAACATAGTAAAAGGAAACAGATTTTATTATACCATGCGGTTGTTGATTAGTTTCCTATAACGGCACGCCCTCGAGCGTTTTGTTCCCATTTAATTAGCAAGTTGTGATGAAACCCTAGTATGCTCAGGACTTGGAGTTTTTAAGCAAAATAGACTTAAGTTGCACACATCTGATCCATGTGGTCACCACATGACTTGCTACTGATGTTGTATCTGATATCAGGTCGCATCGTTTTGGGAAGGCGGAGTGAAACACAGACACCAAGTTTCAAAGTAAATGTGCAGTTTTATTTACAGAATGCAGAGCCGAAAACAGCCGCAAGCAAGCAAGTCTGTCCATCACACCATAGTCTGAAAAGACCTACTCACCGGACTGGATCTCCGCAGTTATTTTATAGGCCGTGGATGAGAGCGAGATGGTAGGCTCGCTCTCATCTGTGTCCAGGTCTGGTGAGTTCGGGTGCCCCACCCCTTCCCTGTACACAGCGGAGATGTCCATTGTCCCGAATACACGCCGTGTCTGCCTTTTTTTTTTTTTTTTTTTTTATTCCAGTGAGGAACTGTCCAATGTAGAGAAGCACTGGCTCCAACACAAGTGAGTTTTGCTTGACAATAACTGCATGCATTACCATCAAGTTTAACTTGGGTTTCATATAGTGCTTCCTCTTGAGTGGTTTTGGATTAGGGCAATATTGGGGCAAACCAATTCAGCCCCAAACACGGGACATCCCAACTAATAATGGGACAATCCAACAAGTAACAAGCAATAAACTAGTAGTACGCTAGCAAGTTTGTTAACTAACAATAAGCTAGCAGGTCTCTTAACAAACAAAGCACTAGTGTCTTTTTAAACGAAAATTAACCCGCAGCGCTGTTAACTAGTTAATCTAGTCACCATTCAGAATAAGCTAGCAGCTATGCTCACTTATAATTACCTTGCTGGTATGTTAGCTAGCTTTAATTCTAACTAGCTTTTATCCTGCATGTGCTTTCAGGCAAAAAGTAAGTTCTGTTTTTTTTTTTTTTTTTTTTTCTCCTCCAGAAAAACACAGCTATTATAGAACAGCATCAATTCACCTTTTTTCATCTCGCACTCACTCATTCATCCCACATCTCTATTTGCAACCTTATACTTCAGCTTCTTTATTTATCCCTCTGCCACCACCAGCAAGCAGCCGTTTGACTCCAACATAAAGAGGTGCAGTGATTGACTTTTATGAAGGCTTTATGGTGTGTTCAATATGACCGCATTCGATCGGCAGCTAAGACTACACGGAGAGAGGGATGAAGCGCGAGCGCAGCGGCAGCAGCGGCAGCAGCAGCCTTGGAGAAGGTAATAAAGACCTGATTCATTTCCACACAACCGCAAGCGTGGGAGAGAGCCAACACCTGAGACCGCGAAGAACTCGTCACGTCTTAAATCAGCTTCTTCACGCTGAACTTCCCAGTCCATTATAGCGGATTTGTGCCACTTAGCGGACTTTCCGCGTCTAGCATTACCCTCGGTGGGTTCGGGGTGAATATCGTTCATATAACGTTTGATCACATTATGTATTTTCAACCATGGACTTTATTTTTAGTTTTTGATGTGTATGCTTTTTGCTAGCCACACACCGTATGGAATGAAAACAGCTACGTTTGTTTTGTATATATAAAAATGTTCATGTGTCGTTCAAGTCTAACCAGGACTATTTTGGATTGTGCGGAATAACAGAACGCAGTTCTAAGAGCACTGCAAAAACGTTTCATTTTTCTATACAAGATGCGTCACTTCCGCAAGTCGGCGACAAGTTATCCGGCAATTTTCAAGGTTTCAGTGCTCACAGGAACAACTGCAGTGGGCTCCGAGCTACCTCAGCCGGGATCGTCATGCACGGCCGTACAGCCCTCTTTAAAACGCTCGCACCATTCGACTGTTTCACCGCGGCTACGAGTCTCATCACCATACTGTGCGTGAAGTCTTCTGTAAATGTCAATCACTTCTACGCCTGTTTTAATGACTTGTAAAATGTATTGCACTTTATAGAAATTGGTATAATGCAAGTGGTTTATAGTAGTAAAAAGATAGAATTTAACAATAAAATTGATTTAACATATATTATAAAAACAAGTGTAAATAATAAAAAAACAAGTATTAAAATATTTATATTGGATAAAAAAATATATACAGTATTATTCAGACATACAGTAAGCTTATTGGAGAAAGAATCACTCATAATTTCTAGCGAGGCCAAATGCTATATAAAGACGTTGAAGGAAAAAAAGAAGGAAAATCATAGAGGTTATAATTATTTATGAAATTACATTCCATTTTATAGCAATTATTGCAATATCAGTACCATTAGTAAGTTATTTGCTGGTTGTTCTACATCAGTAAATAGATGAATATTACCATGTGCCAGTCTTTAAAAAGTAAAAAAAAAAAAAAAAAAAAGTTCAATAATTAATGTGGTAGAAAAGGAAATAAAACACCTAATAAAGCCAACGATAGAAGAGATGTCAACATGGGAAAAGGAACCAGATTTTATTATACCATGCGGTTGTTGATTAGTTTCCTATAACGGCACACCCTCAAGCATTTTGTTTCCTTTTTAATTAGCAAGTGGTGATGAAACCCTAAGATGCTTCGTGTTCCCTCCCAAATTCAGCGATTAGTTCAGCAAGTAAGTTTACCTAGAACTCTTTCCGAGTCAGTATTTATCCCTTTTTGAACTCTTAGATGCATTTCAAAAGGAGAAGCTGAGCGATGAAAGTACTTGTATTTACTCCCTGATTTGCACACATCACCGCAGGGCGAGGAAGAACACACACTTAGGGATTATCAGGACTAGTGTTCTTTAAAGCGTGCTTTCATCCTCGGGTTGAATCCACAGTGAAACATATGCAGTCTGCCTGGAGGGGATTGTCGATGAGCCATTATGCTTAAGTTATATTAGGCATGCTTAGTCTCCATTAACACGCACCAACACACACACACACACACACACACACACACACACACACACACACACACACACACACACACACACACACACACACACACACAGTGGGGACAGCAAGAGCAATCAAACCACCTCGCTATCTTTTTTTTCCCCCTTCTTCTTTGTTTTGTTCTCATAATCTGCATTAGGTTTTTAATATGCACATGTGATTTGAGTGTGATATAATACATGCATGTGTCGTCCTTTTATGTTCCATTATGGCCCCCACTTTTTTTTTTCCTTTTTAATTTCATTTCATTTTCGTAACTCAGCACTCTTGAAAAGCCTGAATGTGTCTCTTGAGACTTACGCAAATGAAATGCAATAAGACCGAAATGAAATAAGATCAAAGCTCCTCGTCGAAACACACACACACACACACACACACACACACACACACACACACACACACACACACACACACATTGTGAAATGTACTTCTTTCATAAACCTGTGTCTACAAATGCACTGAGATTAGTGAAGTGTTGGTCAAACCATGCAACGGACACACTTGGGTACAAAGACCGGATGGATGATGTATATTATATCATCGTTTATGACATGGCTGTGGGTCAAGTTGACGTCAGCGCATGTCTTGTGCATTATCAGCTGAACATATTGACATATTGACATATTACCTCCAATATATAGCGCTGAGATGTATGTCCTTCGCTGCAAAAACGATGCGATGCCATTTAAGGCTAATATTAAATGCATAAATATGACACCCAGACGGAGGCTAGAAACACATATCTGCTTGTATCTTCTATGATTTAGTCTAGTTATTAAAGGACTTTTATTAATTTCTTCACCCAAGTGCTTTGGACTTTTCTCTTTTTATTGACGAAAACCCTGATATCCCTTCCATTCTTTTTCCATGAATAGCCGTTAAAAAATGACTTGGTGCTTCAAGACATAATTATGACTATTAATTAATTCAATAACAGTGTCATTCCTTTAAAGTCTACAAAAATTTCCCTTTTTTATTTAGAAGGAACACCATCCTTATCTGGAACATCAATCAAGGACTGAATTATTTATGGCTGAAACGACAAACGGTCATTTTCATGCTTAAATTATAATTTTTTAAAAATTACTTTTATATTAAAATTGCATGTAATATGAATTTTGAATTCTGTCTAAATTTATTATAAAGTAATATAAAGTATTACAAAATAAATGAATAAAATACTAGCAAAAATAAGGCTAAAATGTTCTGCTTGAAATATTGTTCTAAACATTTTTAAAACAAGAAACCAGAAATTTTAAGAAACCAGAAATGTTTTAATTTAAAAACATAAAAAAAATAATTACATGGATTACAATTGTTGCTTGACACAAATAGGAAAAAACAATCATCGTGCTAAAAAAATAAATAAAAATAAAAAAAAAACAATCTAAGGTGATCAATGAGCTTTAAATAATTTATTTTTATTCACAAAGTTTTTAAACAATCAGCTGTCTAAAGACCTACAGATTTTTTTACACTGATTTACAACAATGTTTAAGTGATCTACTGTAAAGGTGATTTAAATCGTATAGCTTATATACTAAAGTATAAAAAAAGAGACATAAATGAACTGTCCTTATACTGAAAGTGGATATCAGTCATTAAAGGGTTAAATAAAAAGAAGATAAGTGCTCAGTCAGCTTATCATTCAAATTCTGTCATTTAGAGAACAATTCATCAAATAAAAAAAAATATATATATTAATAAAATATACTAGTGTATCTTGCATATATTGAGACATACAGTATGTTGTGTCCTGCGATGGATTGGCACTGAAATGTAACTTGTGGCTATGTTAAAGTAAAATAATCGAATGTGCTGGATCAAGTGCTATTCAAAATCAATGAAAAAATTTCAAAAATGTAACTTTTTTAAAAAGCAGGTTTTTGTGTTTAAGGATGATTTTCTAAACATAAAACAAAATCGGATACTTCGATTTGCGCACGTTGAACTCAGAGAAGAAACTAAAGATACTTTTAACACTGTGTAATTATATTGAGAAAATGAGGAATGTTAAAAAAAGATCATTATTGGTTGGTGAAGAAATCATCAGTTTTAAGCTCGATTTGCTCGTGTTTGCCGATGAGACTACAGACGAAAGCTGCATGAAACGCAATGATCGAGTTTTTGCCTTTGAACAACAAGCGTGGAAAGAAAAAAGCGAGGAGCGCTCAGTTCACCAGCGCTTAATTATGGTCCAATAATGATCTCTCTCTCTCTCTCTCTCTCTCTCTCTCTCTCTCTTTTTGGAGCCAAAGGCTTCTCCACAGCAGGACGCCCGGACCAGTAAACACTGACTGAGCTCGGGTGTCGCAGCTACCGAATGCTTGTTGCATGAACTTAAATCATATCTAATAGATTTTTTAACCTGATTTCACGCATTTCTGTTTCAACATAATACTATGGAACTTTTACGTTTTTACAAAGCAATTTTACACCACATCTACGGTATTTGTCTGAAGAAGAGGGCAGAGGGACAGAAGTGCAGCTACAGGTTAAATTCTAAGTTACAGAGACGAATCAGTGGCGCTTGTCTACAGGCAATACATCAGGTAATCTGCAAAACAGCAAATCAAGCAAGAATCCAAATCAGTAAGAATCGAGGGCTCTGTTTTTGATGCGTCACTTAACAAATATAAGAAAACATGATGTACGTCATATTTATTCATGCTGATAATTGCAAAAATATTTTTGTTGTTCCTTAAAGCTAAAAGTAAAATAAAGTCGTTGCACTTTGAATTCCATCATATCGATGCGTGAAAGATGTATGCAGTGCCTCGAGTTGCACGTCACTGTCCAATCCCAGAATCCCTGAATGCCTGCTCACAGAGGAGTTGAACACGGGGGAAAAACCTCCCGGACTAGACATAGCATCATTCATGAAGCTGCAATTTCATCACTGGATTGATTTCTGTTTCAGCATAATAAACAAATCACTAATAGGAACTGGCAGATGTATTTACGTTTCTTAGATTACATCAGTGTAAAACCCAAACCGAAGCAATGAATTCCAGCAAACAAAAATGCAAATACTTGCTAGTATGTTTCAACAAGGTACACTGACATTTTCGAAATGTCTGGCATTTCTGTCCGGCTTTCATCATGTGAAAACAGGGGGATGGATAGCATCAGCCATTCCTAACGCTTTATCATCAGACACTCTGTCTCACAATGCCAATCTTTTTCTCAATCCAAAGATTCTAACTTTGTCCCAGTGCCTAAAATGCTTAATTCTGGTGATCAGTGTGTTATACGTTTCTGATCTCTTGCCTCGGCGGATATGTTTTACCTGCTGGGAAAGAACAAAAATGTGGACTTCCTGAGCAATCTCTGAATCACATCACAGTCATTAAGCATTTCAACAGTATCTTACTGCAGTTCAAAGCCATAACCAGACATACTGTACATATATATCGAATATCTAGAGGATGAAAGAAGGTTAGAGGATTTGAAGGTTTTTCCTTCAAATATTCACTTTGTACCATTTTAAGATTTATTTTTAATTTTATTCAATTATGAGGCAATACCCAAATTCTACAAATTTAAGTTGTAATGTTCAGCGTCTTTCATGTCCACAACACCTTTTGTGTAATGACTCTTAAAAAACTTTTAATGAGTTCTAAACTATCGAACATGCGTCGAGAACTTGCTAAAATTTCTCAGGGGCAGGGTAGAGAAATGTCACTACTCTTTAATCCCAATTTCCATAGTCTGAGCAATCCCACCCTCTCCTACAGCAAACGAGACCATTCTCACCCAGTCTCATAGAAAGCCCGGGGAATCACACCCACTCCCACAGCACGCGAGACCAATCCCACCTAATCCGACAGAAAGTCTCACCAATCCCTCCCAATCACAAAGCAAGCCCGACCGATTCCACCCGATCTCATAGAAAGTCTGAGCAATCCCTCCAATGCTCCAATCCCCCCAATGCTCCAATCCCTCCAATGCTCCAATCCCTCCCACACGCCCACAGAAAATCCCACTCATCCTGCACACTTCCACACCACGCCAGTCTTACAGAAAGTAACAAAAATCCCATTCACTTCAACTTTAACTCACCCACTCTCGAAAAAAGAATTGACCAATCCTTCCTGCTCCTACTGTACAGAAGGTTTCAGCCATCCCACCCGCTCCTCATGGAAGTTTAACCAATTCCACCAATACTTTTTGAAAGATTCTCCAATCCCACTGACCCACTCGAGTCCCATACAAACCCTAACCAATCCTTTCCCAATAAAGGAATCACTATTGTAGACCTGTGATATGATATTACCTTGGTTTATTCTATTTCATGAATAGGAGCAAAAAACATTCATTCGATAATGACTACAAACCAGAACAAACCATTTACTTACGATGGCTAAATGAATTTGCACATTAATGTCATACAGCATGTTGCAAGCAATTCACTGCAATGAACACACCATTATGTTAATGAATCAAGTTCTTAGAGGTTTCTGGCCAACTCTGACCCCTCCACACTGAACAATTCAGGCTTCCTGAATGTAAAAAAAAAAAAAGGAAATCTTCTGCATCGATGTTTGTCTTTAGTGTTCTGTCAGGGGTGGGAGGTGAAGGCATAGAATAGTGTAAAAACTAACAGCCTAAACCTGAACTATGACAAATTAAAGGGCAGTAGTGCCTCAAAGGGTTAAGGCTCTGGGTTAGTGACCGGACAGTCGGGGGTTCAAGCCCCAGCACCACCAAGTTACCACTGTTGAGGCCTTGACCAAGGTGTAGGGATGCTGTATCCTGGTTGACCCTGCAGTCTGACCCCAGTTTCCTAAGTGCGGAACATGAAACAAAATATAAAAAATTCACAGTGCTTTAAGGTGAATCTTGAACACTGGCTATGGAAATGACCCCGGAGACTACTGGTGTATATAATCAGTGGGGTCGTGTGATGTGTAGGGGCTGATAGGTAGTGTAGCATGGCGCCATATTTGGTGGACTCATGTCATCTGCAAAAGAAAGGACTTTTTTTTTATATAGGGTGCCCTCAAGATTCCATTCCTAATGCACATCTCTAGCCACAATGACATTCATGTAAGAAATCTTTTCGGTTGAGAGGCTTACTCAAGTTAAAACTCTATGTTGATGCTCTTAAGGAGGGAACAAATGAGGGTATTTTACGACTCCGTGAAACAACATGGTCACGATAAGCATGTGTGGTTTACTGCGTCTATGTAAACTATGCGTATTAAACTACAGGTAGCTTCGTTCTCTTAGCACGCAGGCCAACGATTAACTATTAGCATTGCGCAATTTTCAAGAATTCATTTTGCCACCTTGTGTATGCAATAATTAAATGTTTCTCGGCATAGCAGGACAATTTGGTTATACTTGGCCAGGGGAATATTAGCATCTCCCCAAGATTACAGCCCTGAAATATTTATTAACCCGAGGATCCACGGGCGGGACGCAGAATATCCATAACACCGGTGATCCCGAGATGAGATTTTTCCGCTCCTTCCAATTCCACAGTGAGCTATGTCCACACCTGGGCAGCTGCGTAGAACTGATGAGAACCCAAGATAAATCTGGAGGAAGTGAGGTGGTAAAGGCATCCAGTAGAACGACGGAGGTATCACTCTATTTGACTTAGGGGAACATCTAAATCCGTAAGAAATCCTTTTATGGATCTCATAGCACATTATACCGCAGATAGGAGCGCCGACTGCTATAAAGGTCAGTAGTTTCATGTGGAAGATTGAGACTGAATATGGTTCGAATGAGGCGACTGGGCTTGAAGAGAGAGATAGAATGACATGTTTTTATTGTTCGTGAACCCAGCAACCCCCACCCCCACCACCACCCCCAAACACACGGGGAGAAAAAAAAAAAGCAGGACTCTATGGTGCAGTGGCTGTCCAGTCGGTGAGTATTTTCTGGTGTAATCCTGGTGTCATCAGGTGCAGGACTGACGGAGGCCATGGACTGCTGCTGCAAAAAAAAATTTCTTTTCTTTTTTTAACCGAAGATGACAGGCAGCTCCGGAGACCGGCAGTGACACATCTTTTCCTAATTGGATCCCAAGATGGACACAGCAAGGTCTTTACCACAGCAAGGTATTGTGGCATTTTCTGAGGCAAAGAGGCTTGTAATGACCAGACCAGAGACCGGAGGAGTTTCGTGCACTTAATTAACACCTGTTCATTAAAATACACCAGTCAGCCCCCCTGCAGTGCTGAAACGAACTGAGCCTCATGACGAATGACTTTTGAAGTCGGGACGCTGGCGTCCTTGGGTGAACGGTTGATAAGGTCTACATTCATACCTTAAAATTGCTTTCCAAATTGTCAGAATATCCAGCATACGAAGATGAAAAAAAAAAAAAAAACGTCAAGGACTTCTTCTTTTAGAGCATTTTTCAAAAGAATCGTTTGTAAATACCTTTTTAAATTGATGTTATACACTTTAAAATGAAGGTTACAATTCTATCTATCTATTAGCGATGCAACGATTTAATGATGCAACTCGATGGGGTTACATAAACCCAATGTGTCTGCCGTCAGCCCTATTTAGATCAGATTACATTCCTATGGAAGTGGGATGATGTAATTCTCTGGCATTTACGTAGCTCATTGGTCTGAACCGGGGATGTAGGCGTGGCTAGAGGCTGACGGGTCAAAACCTTTCATCCAGTGAATGAGAAAAGAAAAACCTACAGTTAAAGCCGAAACCACATTTAAGATGGATTAAAAGACATTAGTGGGGGATTGTTGTAAATGTACCGTCGTTTCAAAAAAAAAAAAAAAAAAAAAAAATTTTTTTTTTTAACTACAATTATCTCAGACAATGCAACTTCGAAGCGAGCCAAACTTTCATATTCAAACTAATAATTAGACTTGACTTGGTATAACAATTAAGAATATCTTAATGGAGAGTGTATTTTGAATGAAATAATGAAATTACGCATTTCAAGTCAGTTTTCTTTCAGGTTCGCTTAATTCATTAATTGTTCCTGTGGTCTGAAATCACCGTTTTCCTCGTCATCATCTTTTTCTTTTTCTTTTCGTGAAGTGAAATGAAATGTGCTAGAGACAGAAGGAACAATGCTTTTTTTTCCCGCTTCTTTTTTCTGCTTTTGTTCTCCATTAGAAGCAACCATGGCATGGTGAGTGGAGTGGCTATCAGGGGAATTGCACAGGTAAGAGTGTGCTTTTAAAAATAACCCCCCTGTAGACCAGCACACCAAATATGGACATCTTCACCAGAGACCTCATTAAATCTGCAACGAAATCAACAATTCTTTTGAGACACTCTCAAAATCCTATACATTAGGGCCCCCCCCCCCTAATGTATAGGGGGGGGCTTAGAATACTTTTCTTATAAACAGAAAAGTGATGTGATGTTTCATAGTTTCATATAGTATGTAGGATGTAACAAATAAGTATGAGTTTAAACGAGGTACGAAAAAAAGAGACGAGGGGTGTTCAAGTCAAACCAGGACATGTGATGAAATTTTTGGTGTAAAAGTGATTGACATTTGCAGAAGACTTCCAGCACAGTACGGTCATGAGCCTCTTAGCCGCTGGAAAACATCTGGAAGTGCAAACGTTTCAAAGAAGGCCGTACATCCAATAACGATTCAGTAGAACGTCTGATCAACGGACAAATTGCTGGAAGCAACACATCTGTCTGTGGGGACTCTACACACAATTATTCACCAACACCACTTGCACGTTACAGGACCTCGGCTGGGAGTTATTGCCACATCCAACGCACAGCCCTGACCTCTCTCCAAGCCATTTCCACGTTTGTCCCATTAAAGGAGTTCCTGGGAGGCCAGAGCTTCTGGCATATTGAGAAATACTGATGGTGTCCAAGCGCTAGTGAAACCGTGGGACAAGTAGGTGATCATATAAAGAAATACAGGGAGTCTTTACTCTCATATCTGTGTTCTGTTATTCTGCTCAATGCAAAAGTCTCGGTTTGACTTGAACGTTTAACAGGATCCCCATCCCTGACAGAAGCCTAACTTGTTTAGTTGTGTCTCATTCCCAGGCTTCTTTTCTCTGCCACTAACATCATAACCACCGTCTAGATAAAAAAAAAAAATAAAAAATTGGAATGCAGCCAAAATACGCGACCCTTATTTTGCAAGGCTGATTTCTAAGGATGTGTTTATCATTCCCACGGTCTTAATTATCCCACTATCCACTCTGTAGAAATCATGTCTGATGATTAAAAAAGAAATAAAAATTGTCCGTTCTGTGTTCTGCAGATTTGTAAACCTGCTCTGACGTGCTACTGAATAATAAGCGGATGTAATTTGTATAATCAGCTAATGTATATGCAAAGGTTGAGGGGAGAGAGTTGGGGGGCGTTCTTCAGAAATCACTTTTGACCAGCAATCGCTGACTGCCGCCGCTGGCTAACCACGTACGCAAGCCAGCTAGCTAATTTGATTCGAGTAAATTAGCTAACGTCATTACATGGCCCCAGGCAGGGAAAAGTCATTCCTGTCTCTTCTTCTTCTTCTTCTTCTTCTCCAGCTCTCGCTCAGCCGGTGACGGGAACGAGTTATAGCGTGGATAGCTTACAGCTTAGCTGAGTGTTTCATTTAGCACTAGCTTTAGTCTGGTACTAGAGTCATGCCCTGGCCATAAGGCACAAGTAAAGAGATGCTCGTAACGCTTCTAAGCCGTGACTCACCTTGCGATGACGAAAGAGAGCGTGGAATGAGCTAGACCTGAAACTGGGTCTCATTTATTTTAGAGGGAAGTCATTTCTAACAGAGAAGCTACATGGAAAAATGACATGTTTTGGTCCTTCATAGTTTTTTTTTTTTTTCAATTTTCAAAAAATGTCTGATCACAAATGTCCACAGATCAGCCACAATATCATGACCACCCCTATATTATTAAGTAGAAGGGGACGTCTTTTGCCACCAAACCAACGATGCCCTGTGTGTTCTGCCACCTTTCCATCAGAAGCAGCGTTAACCTTTTCAGTAGTTTGAGCTACTCAAGCTCTTTTATTGAATCAGTCTACATGGACCAGCCCTCCCTGAATCAGTGAGCCTTGGAGGTCTTTGCCTCTTGTCACAGTAGCTACAGGTACAATATCTCTTTACAATGGCATGTGGAACTGGATGGGATATATTTGGCAGCTCGTGAACATTCTTTCCCTGATATTTTGGAATCAGACAGAAATGGGCAGGCATAAGGATTTGAGTGACGTTGACAAGCACCAAATTGTGGTGGCTAGATGACTTGGAGAAACTCCAAACCTTCAGATTTTGTGGGATGTTCCTGGTCTTCAGTGATTGGTGAACCAGCGACACGATCATGGGTGTCCAAGGCTTACTAACGCCACATGGGGAGTGAAGGCTGGCCCGTGTACTCCGATCCAATAGAGGAGCTACTCTAGATCAAATTGATGAAAAAGGTTAATGCCGGTCGTGATAGAAAGGTGTCAGAACACACAGCGTATCAAGATTTTTGTGGCAAAAGAGAGGACCTACTTCATATTAGGCAGGTGGTCATAGCGCTATGGCTTGCCAGTGTAGTATGTATTATCCTCTAAGCGGTAATGCCGAATGAAAATTCCCAAAAGTGTTATTCTCACTAAATTGCAATACATGGAGCCTAATAAGGTAGGACTATGTGCACTAATTTAATCAACTCCAGAACCTCAAGAATTGAGACAAAGCAATTAATGGTATAAACCAAGTTGGGTTTAAAAAAAAGGGTGGGGGGGGGGGGATATCTAAACAAAACACAAATGGATTCTAGAAAACCCATTATCAGCTTGCTTCCATGGAAGGCAACCATCTGCTCTCCTGACTCTGTGCCAAGTTCAAAGTCAAGGACATCATCTTTATGAGAAAGTGTAGGTTTTTTTTTTTGCTGAACAACAAAAACAACAACAACAACAACAACAACAACAACAACAACAACAATAATAATAATAATAATAATAATAATAATAATACAGTAGTGGCACAGGGCTGCATTGGCGGCTGAGGTGCTGTAGGCTTCGGGTTGCTGATTGCAGGGTCAGGGATTCGAACCCCTATGTACAGTAATACTGGAGCCACTGGAGACCCAGGACATCTTCAGCGCCAGTTGTAAGCCTGGGAAAATGGGTGGGTTGTGACAGGAAAGGCATCTGATGTAAAAACCTGCGCCAATAACTTGAGGAACGAATGATCCGATTTGTCGACCCCAAAAAAGGCAATGAGCCAAGAAACAAGAAATATGTACATTGATGGCATGGTGGCTCAACGGCGCTACTGCCTCACAGCTCTAGGGGTGGGGGTTCAAATCTGGCCTCCAGTCTGTGAGTGGTGTTCTCTCCATGCTCATGGGTTTCCTCTGTGTACCCCTGGAGGTTTCTTCCCACAGTCCAAGTTTCTCTAGTGTGTCCTTGTGCCTTGTGAGGGGTTGGCGTGTGCCATGCGCTGTGCCCTGGGATCCCTGGTATAGGCCCCAGGGGCCTCTTGGACGATACAACATAAGTGGCGTAAATAATGAAATGATGCATACATGTACGGTTTAGAGTAAAAGTTGAATTAAATACCCATACAGTATTAATTCTGCAGGAGTTTAAGGCACCGAGCTGTTGATATGAAGTGTTCCGTGTGCAATGGAGTTGTTTAGCTTCTGTTGAAGGAGTCTCCAGTGTCAGGGCTTTACGCTTTCCGACATCTTTGCTCTTCTTTTTTCTTTTGCACATGACAAGCCATGTGTGTGTGTGTGTTAAGCTCTTAACTGTGTTAAGAGAATAGTAATAGATTTGAGTAGGATAAAGATCAGTGTAAAATGTTCTCCACACCGCCCTTAGACTCTTCCCATATAGTGTTCATGAAGCTGTGAATCCGCAGAGTTTAGTCTATATATATAACTTTTTTTTGCCCTCGTGATTGCATGGGCTGTCGCCTCTTGTAGATGTCTTGTGTCCCGTGCCTTGTAGTCACAGCAGGGAAGAGTCGCTCTCATTCAGAGCTCGGATGTTCAAGCAGCTCAAACGTTTTCCAGCCATCTGTAATTGGCAGCTGGGACGACTTGAAGCGGAAGCTTGGTCACGTTCCAAGTTGCGCAGGAGGGAGATTTGAGAAGGTGGACGATTTATCTGCTTTAGCGCACTCGTAAATCGCGTCTGCGCAGAGGTTTTTTTCCCCCGGATCGTGGACGAAGGCCAGGTCGCAGCGGCGGCGGTGGCGGCGCTTGTGCTTTAAACAAGGCCTCGGCGTGAATATTTGATTTATGCGAACGCTTAATGGAAAGTCAAAAAGTTATGACCGCACAATAGAGTGGAAATTTTCAAACGCTAATGAAATTCTACGTATTTCCCCAAATACATATTCCGTAGCTTTTCTTTCCATTATTAATATACTTTACACAGGACGTTAATACAATTCCAGAAACGAAATGTAATATATATTGCAATAACCCCCACACCCTTCCTCGGGCGATCGATAGGAAGCGAATTGTGCTGCGTCGAAGTGAACGATTTTAATCTGGGACTAAGTATCCTACAGTGGATTAATCCCTGGTGCTCTCTTACATCCAGAGTTCTTCATGAAATATGGATAAGGCAGACACCGAGAGAAGATTATGAAAGAAATAAAAGCCATTTTCACCCTGCGTACCTGTTCTAAAGGGAGGGGGGAAGATAACGGACAGCTGGAGGTTGTTTCCTTTTTTTTTTAAACTCTCCTTTCGAGCACAGGATTAATTAGGAGACCTCCCGTAAGGACGGCCTCCAGCTCGGCTTTCTTTCTCCGAGAAATGTCACGCCGTGACTGTCACTGATGCCAAGGCAGGGGCTTTTAATTGAGACGGGTTGAGAGGGGAAGAAAAAAAATGTGATCCTTGACTGCTGAACAGGTGTTAAAGAATCATTTAAATGGAGAGATATTTTAAAGGAGGCGTCACTTCATTAATATTGCTGTAGCTTTCGCTTTAGCGTTCCCTAAGGACACCATCTAGGATCCTTTGTAGTCCGTCTAGGCACTGTGGAGGCCAATGGTGGCCATTGTATTTATTGTCTTTTTTCCCCCCAAAATTTCTACACTCGATTTTGGGAACGCCAATTAGCGTCATCCGCATGTCTTTGGACTGTGGGAGGAAACCGGATTACCCGGAGGAAACGCACGAAGCACGGGGAGAAACCCGGACCCTGGAGGTGCAAGGTGACAGTGCTAGCCACTATGACACCGTGCTCCTATGAACGCGTTGGCTGATGAAATTCTTGCTTAATTCCAAAGAATTGTTTACTTAGCAAAATCAATTGAATACAAATTGAATTTCGAATGTTTACTTTTCCCAATTAACTTTGATAGCGTACGGAATCTCAGGACTGGCACGCTGACACGGCGTAGCTCCATTTTCTCACGCTGTCACGTTCAAAACAATTGTTTGTGGAAGACGCGAGTGCCCTCAATACACAGCTGTTGCTCGGCCACTCTGTGAAGAGAAATAATATTCTCGTAATCCGGTTGAAATGAAAACACATTTACAGACGGGATAATAATAGTAACAATCATTATATTGCTGAATCTTTATTATTATTATTATTATTATTATTATTATTATTATTATTATTATTTTGTAATAAAATAAATCAACATTCAAATGCATTAACAGACTGCAGTACGGTTACACACCAGCAGGAGCACTAAAGAGCAAGTGAGGGAAATACATGTCAGTATTTACAGTGACATTCAAATATTTGCACTGAATTTAATCGTGTATTTTTTTTCATACTTAAGAAGACTCAAAAGCTAACAAACATGATTAAACTAGAATCATACGCACGTCCGCAAGAGAGAAGAGCAGAGAGAGATTCACAATCACACCTGCAGCACAACCGCACTTTATATTCCGTATCCTTATTTCGATCTCATCTCCTGTTTTGCATCAATAATTATTCTTATTTGACTGCACTTTATCTTTTATTATTATTATTATTATTATTATTATGATTATTATTATTATTATTATTATTATTATTGTTATTATTGTTATTACATTTGCTTTTTGCTTTCACCTTTTTTTCTGCTATGTTGTTTTGTATATGATTAAATTCAATGCAAATATTGTAATTTCTTCTGTACTGTGTGTAAATATTTTTTTTCTGCCCTCAGGGGCATCATAATGGGAGGAAGTGGACTGACTACCCAGGGCTCGGAGTTCTGTGCTACGCCCCCTGCTGGCCTACATGGAGCCGCTGGAGAGCATGCATGTGGTCAGGCTGGTGGGTAAAGTACTGTAGGCACGATTTCATTTTTTGTGCGGTGGTTTGGATGAATATTTTAAATGTTAGCTCTACCAACTGGAATGAACACAGTCACATGCATCTGTTGTTTCGCTTTAACACTGCAACACTACAATATATAGAATTTAAGAAAAGTGAACATCTTACTCAGTTGGCTACATCTTATTAAAAGGTATAACTTAACACAATGTATTGGTTAGTTTGAAGGTACTGCATGTGAGCATTTCTTTTAAATTGGCGCATAACAGCATAACAGACTGGCTTTTCTGCTCAGCACTGGTGTAAAGAGTGCTGATGTGACCTACTCTAGAGCTCCCGTTAGCTTCACACCTGCTTAATCTGGCCATTCTCCTGTTACCTCCCTCATCAGTATCCTCAAGGTGTTTCCATCCACAGAACTGCCACTTACTGGACTTTTTTTTTTTTTTTTTGTCTTTTCTTTTTTTTTTCTCTCTCGCACCATTCTGTGTGAACTCTACCACCTGTCATGTGCGAAAATCCCAGGAGATTAGCAGTTTGTGAAATACACAAATCAGCCCATATGGTACCAACAACCATGCCACGATCAAAGTCACTGAGATCACACTCTTCACTGAAGCTCCTGACCTGCATTTGCATGATGTTATGCATCGTGCTCATGCCACATGATTGGCACAGGGAGAAGATCTATTGTACATCGGCGTATTTGTTTCATAAGGCACATGCTTGGCTGTAGAGGTCTCAGATTTGTCTCTTGAGGGAAAAAAAAAGGCTGTGAAGGAGGAATCATTTTGAATTATTCATCTTAAAGGTAAAATTTATACCTGCTGCATAAACTGCGCTGCAAATGGCCGTCGTCCTCCTCTTACACTCTTATCCATTCTTTCTCATTCTTGCGTACTCACTCACAATATCCCTTTATCCTATATACAGTGTCGCGCGGGGGGGGGGGTGGCTGGAGAGGAAGCCAATCAATCGCAGGACGCACACATACATACGCTCGCACGCTCGCTCACTCACACTATGGAGCAATTTGGAAACGCCAATTAGCCTAAACTGCCTGTCTTTGGACTGTGGGAGGAAACCAGAGTACCCGGCGGAAACCCACCAAGCACAGGGAGACTCCATACGCACAGACCCGAGGCGGGACTCGAACCCGGACGATATGTGATATATGACAAATATATGATTTAAGGTTCATAAGATTTGGGTCTAGATGTAAAGACAGGACCAGTAAAAGTCTGGACACATTTTTAAGTTCAAAGTTTGCATTAATTTTTCTACATACTAGAACAACAGTACTGGAGATTTCAAAATGTAAGAAACAACACATATAGAATTATGCAACTGAGTAACAAATACAACATTAAGAGTCAGTTGTTTTAATAAGTCATGAAGGTCAGCTGATCTGGAACAGTTCATGCGAGAACAGTATTGTCACAAGTGCGTTTGTAAAACCCATCGAGCTCCATGATGAAACTGTCTCTCATGAAGACCTTCCCAGGAAAGCGAGACCAAAACTGAGCTCTGCTGGAGAGGAAAAGTTCATTTAGAGTCACCAGCCTCAGAAATCACCAAGCAGCACCTCAGATTAGAGCCATTATGAAGCTTTACAGAGCAGAAGTAGCAGAAACATAATCAATAATCAATATCAACTGTTCAGAGGAGATTATTGTGTATTTTGGATAAACGCCTTCAACATTACCTTACAATGTACATTAGAAAGAAATAAAAATCAGTAAAGACCATGAAGTTTGAAGGCTTGTCCAGATGTTTGATTGGGAGTGTATCATGAATCAGCCCATTTTGATATGTTTCATATTTTTAAAAATTGAAGAAAAAACAAAAAACAAAGATATCAGCCAAAACATAAAACCAATACTCTCTAGTGATATCACCAGTCAGACCAGACCCCTGTAGCTGCCTGGGTACTTACAGTACTACCTGGCTAATTTCTTTGATTTATTCATTTCTACAACGTCTGGTTTGGCCTCATGGCAAAAGAAAAGAAAAATCCAAATAAGGAAATGCAATAAGATTTCACTAACTTCAGTACTCGGACCCTTAAATACTCCCTCAATCCAGCAGAAATCTCTCTCCTGGCTGTGGATACTTGGCTTGCGTTGATGCAGCTCTTTCCTAACACAATTAATTAAAAGCGAGAAGTCAGCGAGGGACGCCTTTGTCTCTTAATGCCCTTTCACGCTGCCGACGAGAAACACGGTGATTACAATTAGAGGCGCTATTGTATTTAGGGAAATACAGCTGCAGAGATGGGGATCGATCGGGGGTAGAGGGGCGGAGGGGGGGTAGGCTTGGGGGGGGGGGTCACGGGGGTGTTTAAAAGGCGATGTGACGCGCAAGAAGATAATCATAGTAATCATCCCATCATTACGGGCTAATTCTTTCTTTTTGTCCCCCCTCTCTTTTTTTTTTTAATTCTGGTGTTGGGGTTTTGCAGATTAGTGGAATTTCTTTAAATAACAGAGCTGCTAATTTTGTTTGAGGTTACCGTGGGGAAGAAACACAGCAGTGCACCTTGGGAGAGAAACAAACAAAAATCAAATCCCAAAAAGCCTCTATTTGGTATTCAGTCCAAGTGTTCCTAATTGTTTTCATAATTCCTATTAATTTAGTAATGGTTTCATGTTTTTATAAATAATACCTTACGAATACCTGCTGCTAGGTAATTCCTTGTTAACAACTGGATAATCAATGGGTTTTGATTTAAAACATCCAAAAAAAAAAAAAAAGTGTTACCAAAAAAACAAATTTCTCTGCTATATATTTGTTTCTCTGTGCCAGGAAGAAAGAACCGTAGCTCTGTGCACGAGCCGGGCAAACCTGCATATCAACCGTGCCATCACACCAGAGGTCAAATAACGCTGTCCTAATGATAAAGCCCTGCTCTCCACAGCTCCTTTAAACCGAATAAAGCTTATTAGTCACTCCCTACTGGCGTGTCTGCTTAATTGTTTGCCTTAGACGCAAATGTTTCAGCCGGAGCCAATTTCCACGTATCCTATATCAAATTACGAGTCTAAATTGCGGCGCCTCTGGAGTCATTTCACACAGTCAAATTGGGTTCTTCATCCTGCCTTGAACAAAAGATGGGAAAAAAAAAATGTAATTAGCGTTGTCACAAATAAGAAATGTTGATCGGATGTTTGCTAGTACAAACAATTAATCACATAAACAGCTTAAAATTCATGCACACACACACACACACACACACACACACACACACACACACACACACACACACACACACACACACTCATATATCATAAAAATGTTCTGCATCAAGAGCATACCTGAGCTTATTTTTTCCACCCCCGCCCCATCCCCCCCCCCCATCCCCCCCACACACACACCCGAATAGCTCGAGTCTATTGTAATGGATCTCATTTAAAGGCGCGGAGGCGCGAGCCTCGGCAGGCCTCGCTGTTCTATTCTGTGTCGCGCTGACGAACGGTCCTCTCGCGCCACTTTAGCGGCTGCCGCGCAATCGATGGATGGAATCAATCGAGGTCTCGGACATCCTGAAAGTCGTCACCGCGCAGGCAAAGTGCTCGATGTGATGCGTGCAGCTTTTTTGGAGACACAACAGGACACTAAAAGCTGTCAATGCGAAACCACAGGTGCACTTTAAAGACGCGGTTCAACAGCAACAACAGCAAAAAATCTAATTAGCACAATTTTTGTTTGTCTCTTTCCACAAATGTAATCGATCAGCCGAATCTCAGGTTTCCTACTTTAGTCCTGCAAGTCGCCAACTGTATTAATGGAGATACTGTATACCTCATCTTCTATAATCTCACTCATCGTCTGTACCGCTTTATCCTGTTGTGGGGAGGTGGAGCTTATCCCAGGAGACTTAGAGCACCAAGCGGGGTACACCCTGGACAGAGTGTTAATCCAATACAGGGCACTCACACACACACACACACACACACACACACACACACACACACACTACGGGCAATTTGGGAACACCAGTTTGTGGTAGGAAACCGCATTTCTGGAGGAAACCCACCAAGCACATGCAAAGAACATGCAAACTCCATACAGACAGACCCGAGGTGGGCATCGAACCCAAACCCTTAAGATGCAAGGGTACAGTGCTAACCACTACACCCCTGTGCATAATCTAAACCTACCAATTAGCAGATTATTATGTATTTTCTGTAAGGAGGCATTTACTTTGTAAAATTTCCAAAAAGGTCTTAAGGATAAAGAAATTTATGCTTTCCAGTTCCTTGATATTAGTATAATATGCACACTTTGTATATTAGTATAATATGATACTGTACAGTGGTACCTGGGCATACGAATGCCCTATGTCATGAATTTTCGTCTTATGAACTGAAAATTTGCAAGAAATTTGCCAAAATTTATTCATTTTGTGTACGTTAGTGGAAAGTCAAGTGAAACGAGTTTACATAATTCAGTTTTTGTAATTTTTTTTGCATTTTGTGCAAGATTTTGTGAAGACATACAGTAACACCATGCAGGCCAAGAATGTTAGCAAGGACGGTGGCAAGAATAAAACGGAGCCATTTTCGGTTTCGAGTTTTGTTTTTAAATCAGCCAGTGCTAGGCGGAATCATAAATTAAGGTTAAGTGAGTTTTTTAAAACTTAATTTTACTTAATTTACATGTCTTTTCTAAGTGATTTGATTTTAATAGTTCTTATATGCAAAAATATGATTATAGAGTTGGAAATTGGTATAATTGGAAAATTTTTTCGTGGTTGGAATGGATTATATACATTATTTCCTATGGGAAATGAGTTTCGCAATATGAATTTTCGCCTTAAGGACTCGCCTTCGGAACGGATTGAATTTGTATGTCGACGTATTAATAATAATAATAATAATAATAATAATAATAATAATAATAATAATAATAATAATAATGTAAAAAAAAAAGGTTCAAGAGAGAAAAAAGTGAGACTGGTTAAAGCAATGACTGTTTACCACTGCTGTAATATGAATGAAAACAGGAACAAACTTGTTTTACAGACATTATGCTAGAAATTGAGTTTAATCAATGCAAAAGAAAAACATTTGGGGGGAAAATTTCTGTGAGTACAATATAAGGCCAATTTAAACATTTCAGGACATTTAGTCATCATGGAATTTTATTCATAAATGTTCTAATTTCAAAAATTTTTATGCATAAAAAATTCTGATTTAGTCTCAGCGGGCAGAACATGGAGCTAAGGGGAAAAAACTAAACATGATTCCAAGATAACCGCCTCATACCATTAGAGTGTGTAGAGCTACATGGAGAAGTGAAGTTCACATTCATAAATTGTGTGTAAATCACATTAGCTAGAAAAAAGATGCAGTTTAAAACAAACTTCCATTACAAGACATTTTTAGAAAAATGGCCACACCAGAAATAGCTTGACTGAAAAAGACTTTATGATCAGTATTTAAAGCTAAATATTTTACCTGCAAGGTTTATGATTAATGACAATCTAATGCGTTTCCACAATCCATTGTTCACTGGGATACATTTTCTATTATGAGATTTATGAGCTACCGAAGAATTACCTGACTACCCTGACAGTGATAGCCTCCGTTCAGTGAGGGTGTAACATCTGACAACATAAACAGTGCTGACATTTTTACAGGTGCATGATGGGAGTTTGATTGAGGTCAGGCTTGTTTAAAAGCTCAATCACCAGCAGGACCTACTGACTCACATCTACCTTTTTTATCACTTTTGTCTTTTGCGATGTCACAAAAAACGCAGCTTTAATTATCCGCATGTAGACCACGACACACACACACACACACACACACACACACACACACACACACACACACACACACACACACACACACACAGACAGACAGTGAATCAGTTCGCTAACGCAACCAGGTTATTTTCATCATTATGGAGAAACATAAACCTCGGCATTATGGCCGGCAATTAAACGAGGCAATGGAGTACAGTAACTGTAAATTAGCAGCACATAATATTCATTTTTAATCCCTAGGCAGGAATAATTGTAGCCAAGCAGTTTATTGCGGCAAATGATGCTTTCAGACAAGAGCCGATGGAATTACATGGGTTTCTGCATGGATAAACGTGACCTCATGATCTGAAGCATAATAATTATTAAAGGACGTTTTTACTTTAGAAGCAGAACGCACAGCATGTGAAAGCGCAATACATTTATGAGGGTCGTTACAGGAAATAATATTTATGCCAAGAATAAAGGTTTCTGCAAAAATAGGACCATAATATGATAAAAAAAATAATAATAATAAATAAGAATTTCCACCCAGTGGAGGTGTGGCCTAATCTGCCACAGACAACATTTACAAAGTTGAAAAACCAAAAGGATTCCTAAAGTCATCAAATTTTTTCATATGGACCACTGAAATTCTTTCTAGTAGTTGAACTACAAAGATGGGTTTCTGTATCTACTGTATGTCTTTAGGCCCAGTTACACCAAACTTGTTTTTGTTCTCTTGTTTTCATTTTTCCTCATTTTCATGCTCCCACCTTTTGGGCCCCCAGTTTAATTGTGAGCTTGGGATATTTTGCTGAGCCACATATCTGCTTTTTACATCCATGTGGGTTTCCTCCCATTGTCCAAAAACAGTCAGTTCATCTACATGTAAATTGTTCCAAAGTGTAAATGTTTGTATTTTGTTCCCAAAATAATCTCTAGATCATCAACTGCACACCCATGACCAGAATAAACCAGTTCCTGAAGATGAATGAAAGACTAACATTTGTCTGCTGCCAAGTTTCCTTGGGTTTTTCCTTGTTTCCTGAGTCATCATATGTCCTAGATCTGGTTTCCTATAGAGTCAGAAATAAAGGTACTTTTTTTGATCACTTTTTGAGCACAAACAATGGTTATGTTGTTAGAGCCGAGATTTTTACTTTTTTTACAGTTCATTTGCCATTTCTCTTTCTCTAACTGGAGGTACAATGCGTCCTACTGTATCTTCAAGGGTACCATGACCAAGAGTATTCAATCGTAACCAAATATTGAATTGAAGACCAAAGTCAATTGATTACACAAGTAGAATCAGATACAGCTAATCCTTGGATAAATGTCAAGACCCCTACTCTAGTGTAACTAGTGTTTCCTGGTTCGACCTCGCCCTTTGACCGCGTCTACCCTAAGTATGGATTTTTCAATGACAGCAATGCCTAAGGGTATTTCCTGATTTCCAGTGTGGACTCCATTAAGAATGAATGGCTTATGACAACTCTAGAGGTAGCTGTAGTGACCCATAGTGAAGAGGTCTCCAGTCACTGTTTAAAGATCCCAGCTGTTCGCAAACCAAGGGGATGTGTTTCCATCACCCTGTTGCTAGAACAGATCATAACTCCTACCTTTAGTTTCCTATCCTGTTAGAAATAAAGGTACTTGCTTCGCGCACTAGAGTGCAAACATTGGTAATTTGTACATTGTAGCTACTGTATTTTTTCCCCCTGTGACTAAAGCAATAGTGCACTGTATCTTCAAGGGTACCATGACCGTTGCTCCAGGGCAAGCGTCTTCAATCTTAACCAAATAGTCATTTGAAAACCGCTACACAAAGCCGATTGATTAAACAAGTGGAATCAGATACAGCTGATTCTTAGGTAAACCCCCTAGACCTCCTAGCTTAGAGTTTTCCAGGTTGACCTCCCCCTTTGACCACTTGTATCTCAAGTATGGATTTGTCAATGATGGCAATACCTAAGGGTATTTCCCGGCTTCCAGTCTGGTCTCTATCCAAGATTACTAGATTAGATCAAAGAAACCTCTGCAAGTAATCATAGCGACTCCATAGTGACGAGGTCATCAGTCATCCTTTAAAGGAAGCCAGTGATTCAGCAGCTTGGGCAGCCAGAAGAAGGTCAAAGTCTTGAGGCTTGTATTCCATGGTGCAACGTGGAATGGAAAAGTGTCTTCTGTTGATGGGGTGGGGGTCTATTATTGGTTTGGTAGGCAAGCATTTCTGTTTTAAATCTGATGTTGTGTGAATTGTTGGAGGGAATGGTAAAATGACAGGATGACAGGACGTTCCTGGTACAGAATTGCTATAGTGATGAGATCAAATCAGAGTGAACGAGCAGCAAAGTGGCCTCCATCAAGAATCCCCAAAGGTGAAACCTACCTACCTAATCAGGTTAGTAAATTGCACTGAGAAATTTTTTTTTAAACATGAGTTTTCATGCGTTGTTAAATGATGTGTTTGTCAGGAATACGTTATGTTTATAGGCCTAAACAAAAGCTACAGTCTCTACATTACAAGCCACACTGGTCAGTTCCAGTTCCTTTTTGGTCAGATCAGATTTGGATGTGATGACTTTCATAATTACAAGTGACTTTTATCTGATTCTAATGTGGGCACGCCTGTTTCGCATTAGGGTAAGCAAAACCCAAAGGAATTGAGTCACTTTAGGCTTGTCATGTGAACGTAGCCTAACCTCGACCTACTTGCTTTTTTCATGCGAGTCAGTTGCAAAGTGCGAAACCTTGTTGCTTGTTCATTCACACGCGAGCAGATTAAAACTATCACTGTCGCACGCTAACCTTTCATGGTACAATTCACACAGGAAACACATTTGAAGCCGAGAAAATCATGATTATCGTGTTTTGAATCTACCGTAGGAAATTTCACAGTTGTCCATTTCTGGCCATTAGGTAAAAACATAATAAAAAATATATATATATATAAAACTGTGCTTGATGAAAACATACACATTTCTGCCTCTCTCACTCCCCGACTGTGAGCATGAGTCTCATAACCTTAATTAGCTGTGTTCATGGACTCCCATGAACCCATTAATAGGACTTTAAAGCATATCCATTTCATTTTCCATTTGCTGCATCCTGTATTACTCTAATGAGATGCTAAGCAGGCTGTGTGTGTGTGTGTGTGTGTGTGTGTGTGTGAGAGAGAGAAAGAAAGAGAGAGATGGGTAGAGAAAGAAATGGGGTGGATGAGAGAGAGAGGAGATGAGGCGGCCCTTATGACCGGGTTAGAGATAACTTGATGACCGCTGATACACTCGTGGCTTTTTGTCATTGCAAATTGCTCTGCAATTAACGCCACAAATCTTTTCTCTCTCTTTTTATTTCAATGCCCTGATTTTTTTTTTTTTTTTACATTGCAAAAATGACATTAGCATTCCTTTGAACATTCTAATGCCTCTTCAAGGATAAATTTTAATTAGATTCATTTGTAAACTAGGTCCCATCTACAGTGCAGTATTTATGAGGATTAAATGCACGACATGCTGTTGTTGTTAAATATTAACGTTTCTTTTGACTGCTTTATCAGGAAACTCATGCCCTTTAGGGGAGGTTGTTACCGAGTCAAATGAAATCGCGTTACGATGATCGAGAGAGAAAGTTTTACATTTTTAATACTAGACACCATCCGATACACGAGAGCCGCGCCAAGGTACGAGGTCAGGGACGCACATTGGAAAATGTCACTTGGAAACCCGGTTGACCAATTTGAAGGCCTCCCGTCTGTTTTGCCTGAGATAAGGATCTTGCAATTTCTTCTCTACAGTATACTGTGGAAAGATAAAGACAATACACAATCACTCCATCTAATGAGAAAAAGGGGATTTCGAGGCATGTCCTGAATAAATTGTCATTGTGATTGTTAGGCTATTATGTGATCTCAGGGTTTTAACATTTTTTAAATTTGATTTTGGACTTGTTTAAAGCTAAATGTTAACAGCAAATCACATCCATACATTTACTTTAAGCAATCAGAAAACAATACATATTTTTTTTTTATTATTATTAAAAAACAATTTATTATTTAAAATTTGTTAGTGTGATGAAGTTCTTCAAGGAGACTTTTAAGGAACATTCAAGGAAGGAGTCTTCAGGTTCAGACCCAAGGTAGAGTCTCGAGAACAAAACTTTGTGTCTTCTCAGTAACGTTTGTGGGGTTTTTCATTGACGTTGCAACTCGTTCACTGTAGATAAAAATGGTTGAAAGTATGATGAGTCATTTAATAATAAATAAAACCATGTACAAGGGGCGTTCAAGACAAACCGGGACTTGTGATGACATTACTGGTGAATGAAGGCGTAAATGTGATTGACATTTACAGAATACTTCAAGCACAGTACAGTGATGAGACTCGCAGCCATAGTAAAACATTCGAATGGTGCCAACATGAATGAATGGTGAATGACGATCCCACCTGAGGTGGCTCAGAGCCCATTGCAGTCGTTTCTGTAAACCAGCGGCTCCCAACACTGATCCTGGAGGAACACCTGCACATTTTAGTGTTTGCCCTGCGCCAACACACCCACTTCTGTTCAGAAAACAGAACCACTGGGAACCACTGCTGTTAACATTCAGAAAGTGAAAAATTTTATGAAAATTGCCAGTCCATGCCTAATCTGCTAACATAAATCTCACAACTGTGTTATGTTGTCAGGTTTGACTTTTGTACAATGGTATCCAGTAACTTTACTTCCTTTAAGGGAGTGATTATTAATCATTTAACTATAACTATGTAATTGCTTTATATATAGTTAGTATATATACAGTATTTATATTATATACTATTATACTATATATAAACACTGTAACATTTATGAATTCTACTCTAATATCTACAGATAGATGTTTTTTTAAACAAATTATGGAAATATTCCCTAACAAATCCAAACAGTGTCTACTTTATATGAAATGTGTCACTATTGGCAATCTCAACCATGTAGGAAGTTTAAGATTTGTATTTACCTTATGCCCTTTAATGCCCTTTTGCCCTTTCTGAAATGGTTTCCTGATGCACAAATCTTTAACAATGTCCACTCATGGCTGGGTGTGCAGGGTCACATAAAATCTACAGGACATTACTTTCCTGGATTATTTCCATCATACAGTGCTTTAATGCATGAAGGTTCCTTTCAGGGAATGAACTTAAGCAAGCTTAATTAAGTCAGAACTTCAATCTGGTCTTATGCGTCCAGGTTTTTTCAATGACAGACAAACCAAAAATGTTCAAACATTCATTAGTTACCTTTCCTTATATGACTAGAAGAAAATACAATGTTAAGTACCAGGCGTATTAGCACTTACAGTATGAATCACACACCAGATGGGCCTGTAAAATTTCATGACTTTAAAGTTGTAAAAAAAAAAGTGAACAAGCTGAACTTTAAGTGTTGGACTCAAAACAAAAAGCAGTTACAAACAAAAAAAGCGAATGCTCTCTCTCAGCTATGGTCAGGTGGAATTTTCCGGACGGAACCTGGGTTTTTCTGATTAACACGCCCGGCAGAGCTGGCGTCCTCTGGCCAGACGTTTACCACGGCTCTCTGCGGTCCACATCTGCTTCACCAGATTGCGAAAATGAACTGGAAATAAAAATCGCAGCCCGACTCGAGGGTTTCTTGTGGCGTGGTTGCCAGGTGACTGCAGTTTGACAGGTGTCCAATTGAAAAAAAATAAAAAATAGGGAAAAAAAAAAACAAAAAAACAGCCGATCCTGCAGTAATGAATTACTCTCACCTCTGATTCAAATGAAACATCAAAGCACACTTCAGGAAATTACTGTTATGCCTAAAACTGTAAATGGTCTTGTGGCCTGGTGGGATTTTAAAATCGACATGACGAACGATGAGCGAGCACGTCTTTTTTAATTCATTTCGGCTTATTTGTAGATGTTTTTAATGCAGTCTGTACTACTGTACATCCATCCATTCATCTAAGAACCTCCGTAGTCCAACTAGGGACTGTGGGGCCCAGTGGTGACCATTGAATTGATTCCCATTTCACGACCTTGGCAGGGCCTCGGGTCAACATTCACATGTACATTCAACATTGTATGTAACATTAACCATCACGGGGAGAACATGCAAACTCCAGGCACACAGACCCCAAGCTGGTAACTGAACCCAGACCCTGGCGGTACAAGGTGACAGTGCAAACCACTAAGCCACCGTGCTGCCAGTCTATTCCTCAGCGCTTCTAAATTCTCAAATTTGATTGATTATAAGACAGTATATCATTATATTATCATTAAATAACAAGAATAACCTATGGATGGCTCCAGGTCCGGTTTCACTCGAAGGTGTTTCATAGTGTTGAGGAGTTCTTTCAATCCAACCTTAACACACCGTGTCTACATGGAGCTCACATGCTGGAACAGGTGTAGTTGCAGTGAAGGGTTCGGGAAGGTTAGTGGTTAAGGCATTGGACTACAGTTCAGAAGGTCCCAGGTTTGAACCCCACAAGCACCAAGTTGCCACGATTGGGCCCTTGAGCAAGGCCCTTAACTTTCATCTGCATAATGAGATAATGTAAGTCGCTCTGGATAAGAGCATCTCCTAAATGTAAAGGGAAAATTATAACATGCGACAGATTTACATTTCCACTTGTATAGACGAGCAGAGTTTTCAGCACAGAGGACTTTCTCAGTAGTCGGCTGCATCGTCCTTCTTATTAGCTTCATGAGAGGGAAATGGAAGAGGGAGGCGGGAAAGCTTAGAAAGGATAGAAAGGGAAACGCGTATATAGTAGGCAGCTATGTGTGTTTTTTTTTTTTTTTCATAAATCCAGTCACTGTGAATAAACCAATCATGCTAGCTCATGCAGCATAGAAGGGCAGGAAGAGCTTCCTTTAGTCTGTATAAAAGACACATTTTCCTCATGGTGTGCCTGGTGCAAAAAAAGAAAAAAGAAAAAAAAACAACAACAACAACAACAACAAAAAAAAAAAAACTGAACCTCTTTGAAATTCTTCAATGAGTCATTCACCATGCTGCCTGATGACAGCTCTCCTCGCAAATTGTCCATTACAGCATCATCAACTAGCTGACTGCAACATGCACCTGATTACCATGCTTTCCTAACGAGTCCTTATTACTCACAAATAAGGAAAAAAAAATCACTGTGGAAAATATTGTCCTTGTAATCATTTGTTGAGTCATTTGCTTCTCTGTTTTACTCACTCACTCATCATCTATACCGCTTTATGTCGTGGGAGGCCTGGAGCCCATCCCTGGCACACACACTTCGAGCAATTTGTGAAGGCCGATTAGCCTAACCTGCATGACTTTGGACTGTGGGAGGAAACCCACTAAGCACTGGGAGAACATGTAAACTCCATGCACACAGACCACAGGGCGGGAATCGAACCCAGACCGCGGAGGTGCAAGGCGACAGTGCTAACCACTACGCCGCTGTGCTGCCCCTCTCTGTTTTATTTACTTCTTTTTTTTTATTTTTTATTCAGCCTTTCTATGTTTCTACCATCTAACATCTCCCACTGCTTTTGCAGATGGATTTTTTGACCTTTGGACTGTAATATTGGATTTTGCCTTAAGTAGAAAAATACCTGGCCGAAGCGTCTGACTGTTTCATCATTTATTATTACCCTTAATAAATAAATAAACAAACACTTTTTTGGACTTCTAGTTCTTCAGGTCATGCTTGAGAACTATGATAAGAGTGCATTATTTATAACGATAACTGATTAAAGCATTCCTTTTAGAGAGGCAAGACGTTTAGTACACACACACACACACACACACACTTTATATGAGCAGTTTGACAGCAAACTGACTTTTTTTCTCATTTGGTCCAAAAGTTTTAAAAAGGGGCGGCACGTCCGTGAATGAAACTCCCGCCCGAACTGCAGCCATCCCTGTGAACATTCATCAACTGAAACGTATGGTCCTTGAACATCAACAGATAACATGTTGCTAACTCGTGCAAGAGACGCATCTGTGTGTGTGTGTGTGAACTGCACACACAATGATTCACCAACACCACCTGCACATTACAGGAACTCAGCTGGTTGTTATTGCCACGTCGCACGTACAGGCCTGACCTCGCTCTAAGCCATTTCCGTATCATTGAAAAAGCAATTAAAGGAGTTCCTGGGAGGCCAGTGTTTCAGATAGGCAGTCTGACTCTGCCATACTGAGAAAACTTTCTGTCTTAATGCTATCCAAGGATTAGTGAAATGCTGGGATAAGTGCATTAGTGTAGCGGTGGATTATATAGAGAAAAAATTTTTTTTTTTCTGTTATTCTGCACAATTAAAAGTCCCGGTTTGACTTGAACGCCCTTGTCTCATTTTCTAACACACACCATTGTCTATAACAAAACTTTTAACGCAATAATACATTGTCATGATGCAATCGCGTCACCACTTTTTGTCACATGATCGGTGAAGCGAAACTATGTCCTGTTCAACACAGCACCTGCTGTTTAATTGATGGTTTAGTGAATTTTTGGAGAATGTTGAAGCCAAGACAAAAACCAGTTCTTACATCCAGTGGCATTCTGTTACTCTCATTGCAGTCACTTCAGCAGGAATGAACACGACATGTGTCGTTTAACGTCCTCGGTAGGATCTGGGAAATACGACGTGGTGTTATTTGGATGTTGTTCCAACACTGAGTTATATACTGAACGAAGCTGATGTGGGACACTGCAGTGTAAGCACTGAGGTCAAGTTAGTGTGCAGTGCAAACCTTCTGTTTAGCTTCACAATCGATATGTCTCTTTCGGCATGGTGGCTTAGTTGTTAGCGCTGTTGCCATGCACCTCTAGGGTCCAGGTTCAATTCCCGCCTTTGGGTGCATGAAGTTTACATGTTTTCTTTGTGCTTGTTGGGTTTCCTCCAGGGCCTCTGGTTTTCTCCCACAGTCCAAAGACATGCAGTTTAGGCTAATTGGCATTGCCAAATTGCCCGTGGTGTGTATGTAAATGTGTGTGCCCTGCGATGGACTGGCACCCTGTCTGAGGTGTTTCCCTGCCCCATGCCCTGGGTTTCCCTGGATGGGCTCCGGGTCCTCCAAGACCCTGTATATCGGATTAGACAGCGTAGTGGATGAGTGAGTGATTTCTAATGATCAGGATCTCACGACCATGAGTAATTTTTCATGATCATGATTTTAAATGTAATTAAAAGGTTTTGTGTGCAACAAAATAACACTTTTTATTTTCCTTAATTTAATTAGTTGCCACTACTTTCTGTTCAAATCACTACAAAATCGCAATCAAAGCATACATTTGGTATGCTCACCCAACATATTTTTGATACTAAATTGCATACTTAAATAAAAACAAACACAACCGCAGGCTGATTTATCCATAAAAAAACTGTGCGAGATATAAAGTATTAATAGCTTTTTGCAAAATCACACAAAATTCACTTTGATATGGGCCAAACAATTTGAACAAAATTTGCCATTTGCGCTTTTTAACACTCATTTTGTGACTCAAAGAAAACATTCTCTATTGGTTTGTAATGCTCCTCCTTTTTTTTTTTCTTTCAAATAATTTTTCTCAGAACTGCAAAAATGGAGTTAACTCATCTTGCTGTCAAACTGTTCATACTTAGTACAATATATTGCAAACAAGAACACAATAACGAATCATGCAGTTTTCACTCTCCATCTTTCCTTAAAATATTTCTCAAATCGGAAGTCGATTGCCCTGACAGGTGATTTACACTCTCATATTCTTAGTATTTCCAGAGACCTCAGCCACACACTCACTCACACACCCACACCCACACACACACAGGGGCAGCAGCTGTTTGTGTGCCCAAGTATTATTCCCGTAAGAATACCTGCAGCAATTAATAATGGTTCATTAAAAAAATAAACCTCGCTGTCCGTCTGTACTTTCCAGGCTGCAGAGTGACGAACTCAATGCACAGCATAAATAACACAAGTAGCAGCCAAAATGACAGAATAGTTCTCAGGAAATAGAGAGGGAGCGAGAGAGTCGTGATTCACAGCTCAGAAGAGTCGCACGGCCGAGTCATTCCTGCATGACTGCATGCGCGTGATCAGAATAATCAGACCTGCAAAAACACGATTCTGTCATCTCATAATCAGAACCTTTGTTCATTGAGTATGAGCTGGAAATAAAAAAAAATAAAATAAAGGATTTGTCTTGCTGCTGCTGCTACCAAGATGATTTTAGGAAGTCATTTGAACAAGACAGGCAGCATGGCGGGAAATGGTTAGCCCTGTCACCTGACGCCTTCCCCGTGCTGGGGGTTCGGCTCTTTGCTCCAGTCTTGGTGGGTTTCCATCAGGTTCTCTGCTTTCCTCCTAGAGTCCAAAGAGACGCCTGACTCCATCCATCCAACCATCTAGGAACCTCTATAGTCCACTGAGTGACTGTGGAGGCCAATGGCGACCACTGTATTTATTCCCATTTTTACAACACTGTGGTACTGTAGGACTACGGACAATTTGGAAACGCCAATTCACGCAAATCTGCATATCTTTGGACTGTTTGAGGAAACCCACCAAGCACAGGGAGAACATGCAAACTACATGCCCCCAGAGGCAGGAATCGAAACCTTGATCCTGGAGGTGCAAGATGACAGTGCTAACCACTACATCACGATTTTAGGCCACTTGCGTACAAGGCTCTAAACGGTTTAGCTCCCACATACCTAACCAGTCTTCTGATACGGTACAATCCGCAGCGCTCCTTAAGATCACAAAACTCCAGACTTCTGGTAGTTCCCAGAATATCAAAATCTACAAAAGGAGGTAGGGCATTTTCATATTTAGCTCCAAAGCTTTGGAATAGCCTTCCTGACAGTGTTCGGGGCTCAGACACAGTTTCCCAATTTAAAAGTAGACTCAAGACGCATCTCTTTAATCTGGCATACACATAACTCATCCCATAACCTCATACTCCAGTACATCTATCCTGAATGGCAACTACGCTAATTCTTTCCACCTGCTCTTTATTTTCCCACCCATCCCGAGGCATCTGGAGATTGTTCCAGCTCCAGTAGACCGAGGCCAACCCTGCGAGGTTCCTGAGGCATCCAGAGAAGGACCTGCTCCAGTTGGATTCTGCTTCATGTTGGTTTGGAACTACACATGCTGCTCCTGAGCTCCCAGTGATCCAGACCCCCATCTGTCCTCTGCACCTGCTGACTCATCCCTGTGCTGAACTGGACTACATATTCATTTAAAGAACTTCTGTTATATCAAACTTTCAGCTGCATAACACACATGATGTTTAACACAATTTCTGTTATCTGTTATCACCCAGATGAGGATGGGTTCCCTGTTGAGTCTGGTTCCTCTCAAGGTTTCTTCCTATTGCCATCTCAGGGAGTTTTTCCTTGCCACTGTCGTCGTCACCCTTGGCTTGCTCATCAGGGACAATCTCATTATCTAGACACATTTTTCTTACACATATATACACTTCCATAAATTTTCTTTTCATTTTCTTTTCATTTCTGTGAAGCTGCTTTGAGACAATGACCACTGTTAAAAGCACTATAGAAATAAAATTGAATTGAATTGAATTGAATTGAATCACTGTGCCACTATACGCTGACTGGTGTTGCCAAATCGCCTGTAGAGTACGATTGGATGTGTGAACGTGTTTTAAGGTGTACCCCTAGAAAGCACTCAGAGTGGCACAAAGCCATCTGGGAAGCAGGAAGTAAGACAGGAAATATGAACTAAGCCATGCTTTTATGAGAGCTGCTTTGCTTTGAAGCACATCCCACACTTGTTGATAAAGATCCCTTCTCCTCAGTCTTCCTTGTTCTGAGCGTGAAACAAAATGGTGGCGAGTGTCAGGTGGCTAATTCTGTTTACTTCCTCAAATGATTACCAGGTTACGATCGTTGTTGCTTGACAAGTCATCATAATCACCCGTTGTCTCTTTCAATTATCACCGTCTGCGGCGCCGAATCTGCTGCCGAAACCCCTAGGTTTGTTGACGCTCAATAATAAATAAGCTCGTATTCGTATTGCATCTCAGAGCACTTAGCAGTGACATGCTATTGTCGCTGCACCTGGTGGGGGTCATGCGCCGGGAAAGTTGCGAATTGGCATTGGTTTTTTTTTTTTCCGCTTCTTTTGCGTCTCTTTTTTGCGTGAAAGAAATTGCTCGCATCGTTTATATTTCACTCTGTCTGGAACTATCGTCATATTTCTGTAAAAGTTTTTGCAAACAATATGTCTTGATGTTGAATGAGACGACGGAAAGACTGAGATCAAGAACGAGAGGGATATTGCATGTTAGCTGTGTACTGCCACGTAATCAAGGCATGTAAATTCGGGGTGATGATATTATCCTCAGCAAGACTGATTAGCAAGCTGATACGGCTGGATGCACGGGCCGTGTATATAAATGGCACAGATCGATCGTGTCGTGTTGATCGAACATCTCTGTGTGCGCTCATGACGGGTGCTTGAATCATGAGGAGGCCGTCTGGTCGTCAGGAATATCGGCGAAAATTAATTAAGCAAAGCCAGAGGTAAAGGTTATTAAAAACGTAACCATCATCTCATGCGAATAAGTCACGTATACGAATGCAAGTGCAGGTAAAGCAGCTGTATAATCTACGATATTCCTGAGCATTAATATTTGATCTCCTTGTCATAGCCAATCATGCATACAGTAATGTGACCAATTATAGCTGTACAAATGACAAGCTCAAGTTAGTGAGCAACATTCATCTCCCTGACATCTCAATCTCCAAGGCTCCAAATATCCCTATTACTCTTTTTTTTTTTTTTTTTTTTTAGAAACCCCATAACCGAATCAACACTTTCTCAGAAAAATTGAATTTCCCACACAGAGTTTTTTTTTTTTTTAAATATATATATATAACTAGGCACCGGTCTGTCCCAGGCCACGCAATTCCCATTCTGAGCACCGATCATGACAATGTATCATTAAGGATGTAGTGTGTGCAGAGACGAGTGACAGGAGGGGAGGAGTGAAGGAGCAGTGTCACTCTTAATGTGCTGCAAATAGATGATTTGTCTGCCAAGTCTACCTGCTTGTTAGGCGAGAGTTGCAGAAGCGTCTGAGTCGAACCCTGGAGCACAGATTCAGCATGGTGAAAAAGTTGCTCAGTAATAACATCTGAACTTGAATCATATCAAACAAATTTCTTTTCAAATGAACTGTGAACTTTAACATTCTCTGTGGCTGTCAGTGCTGAGTGAGGGAGGTGTGGCTTATAAATTCTGAAAAAGTAGGTGTGGCCTACAGGCTCAACAGTCCCAATGAAGAAGATGTGGCCTTCAGACTTAGCACCCTTTGTGAAGAAGGCCTATAGATTTACCAGTTAAAGAGGTGTGGCCTATAGGTTTTCTAGTCTTAGTGAAGGAAGTTTGGCTTTTAGGCTTAGCACACTTTGTGAAGGAGGTGTGGCCTAAAGGATTAGCACCATTAGTGAATTAGATGAGGCCTATAGGCTTTCCAGTCCCAATGAAGGAGGTGTGGCCTATAGGCTTTCCAGTCCCAATGAAGGAGTTGTGGCCTATAGGCTTTTTAGTCTTAGTGAAGGAGGTGTGGCATATAGGATTTTCAGTTGCAATGAAGGAGGTGTGGCCTATAGGTTTAGCACCCTTAGTGAAGGAGGTGTGGCCTAAAGGCTTTCCAGTCCCAATGAATGAGGTGTGGCCTATGGGTTTACCAGTTCCAAGGAAGGAGGTGTGACCTATAGGCTTTTTAGTCTTAGTGAAGGAGGTGTGGCATAGAGGAGTTTCAGTTCCAATGAAGGAGGTGTGGCCTATAGGTTTAGCACCCTTAGTAAAGGAGGTGTGGCCTAAAGGCTTTCCAGTCCCAATGAAGGAGGTGTGGCCTATGGGTTTACCAGTTCCAAGGAAGGAGGTGTGACCTATAGGCTTTTTAGTCTTAGTGAAGGAGGTGTGGCATAGAGGATTTTCAGTTCCAATGAAGGAGGTGTGGCCTATAGGTTTAGCACCCTTAGTGAAGGAGGTGTGGCCTATAGGCTTTCCAGTCCCAATGAAGGAGGTGTGGCCTATGGGTTTACCAGTTCCAAGGAAGGAGGTGTGACCTATAGGCTTTTTAGTCTTAGTGAAGGAGGTGTGGCATAGAGGATTTTCAGTTCCAATGAAGGAGGTGTGGCCTATAGGTTTAGCACCCTTAGTGAAGGAGGTGTGGCCTATAGGCTTTCCAGTCCCAATGAAGGAGGTGTGGCCTATGGGTTTACCAGTTCCAAGGAAGGAGGTGTGACCTATAGGCTTTTTAGTCTTAGTGAAGGAGGTGTGGCATAGAGGATTTTCAGTTCCAATGAAGGAGGTGTGGCCTATAGGTTTAGCACCCTTAGTGAAGGAGGTGTGGCCTATAGGCTTTCCAGTCCCAATGAAGGAGGTGTGGCCTATGGGTTTACCAGTTCCAAGGAAGGAGGTGTGACCTATAGGCTTTTTAGTCTTAGTGAAGGAGGTGTGGCATAGAGGATTTTCAGTTCCAATGAAGGAGGTGTGGCCTATAGGTTTAGCACCCTTAGTGAAGGAGGTGTGGCCTATAGGCTTTCCAGTCCCAATGAAGGAGGTGTGGCCTATGGGTTTACCAGTTCCAAGGAAGGAGGTGTGACCTATAGGCTTTTTAGTCTTAGTGAAGGAGGTGTGGCATAGAGGATTTTCAGTTCCAATGAAGGAGGTGTGGCCTATAGGTTTAGCACCCTTAGTGAAGGAGGTGTGGCCTATAGGCTTTCCAGTCCCAATGAAGGAGGTGTGGCCTATGGGTTTACCAGTTCCAAGGAAGGAGGTGTGACCTATAGGCTTTTTAGTCTTAGTGAAGGAGGTGTGGCATAGAGGATTTTCAGTTCCAATGAAGGAGGTGTGGCCTATAGGTTTAGCACTCTTAGTGAAGGAGGTGTGGCCTATAGGCTTTCCAGTCCCAATGAAGGAGGTGTGGCCTATGGGTTTACCAGTTCCAAGGAAGGAGGTGTGACCTATAGGCTTTTTAGTCTTAGTGAAGGAGGTGTGGCATAGAGGATTTTCAGTTCCAGTGAAGGAGGTGTGGCCTATAGGTTTAGCACTCTTAGTGAAGGAGGTGTGGCCTATAGGTTTAGCACTCTTAGTGAAGGAGGTGTGGCCTATAGGCTTTCCAGTCCCAATGAAGGAGGTGTGGCCTATAGGTTTACCAGTCCCAAGGAAGGAGGTGTGGCTTTCCAGTCTTAGTGAAGGAGTTGTGGCATATAGGCTTTTCAGTACCAGTGAAGGAGGTGTGGCCTATAGGCTTAGCACTCTTAAGCTGTGTTCCATTCTGAAGTGTACTTCACAGGGAGCTCCCTACTCCTTTTCTATGTTTAAGCGATGTCTATTAAAGGAACTTCCCTCAACAAAACACCATTATTTGGAACACAGTGCAATGTCACCAAGCGCAGTTGTCACTTCCTCTGTGCGTAGCCATGGTAACATACCTGTCGCTGCTGCTGTGGAAATTTCAAACTGCAGACATTAAATATTAAATATTTATTGAAACAAAAACATATAAAACATATACTACTGAAACGTGTATAACTTTTTGACTCATTTACAAGATGCACAGAGATGATTTATTTATTTATTTATTTATTTATTTATTTATTTACTTATTTATACAGATTACTACCCTATATAATACTAAGGATTTCTTGATTAAATTACAATTTTAAATTATTGTGTCTAATTAATATGATGTTGTCCTTGATAATAATGATAATAAATCCATTACAATCCAATCCTCAATGGCTGATGGAAAACTATTTATTCCCTTTTCCAGTGAAGTGTAGATGTGTTGTTCACTGAACTAAGTAGTTTTGTGAATGAGGTTTAGGAGGCTTAGCACTATTAGTGAAAGAGCTGTGGCCTATGGACTTGCCAGTCCCAGTGAAGGAGGTGTGGCCTATAGCCTAACCATTTCCATTAAAGGAATTGTGAACTCTGTGTTTAAAAAAGATTCTATAGCCTTTGTTAATTGTAAGAGAAGTATGGTTTCTTCTTTTGTGAATCCCAGTAGAGGAGGAATGGCCAGTGAAAAAACGTGTGCCCACATGTCAATGAAGTTGATGTGGCCTTTGTGAGGGTTAGTCCTAGTGAGTTTCCAGTGAAGGAGGTGTGCCTTCTGTGCTTGTGTTTTCCAGGGATGGAGGTGAGACCTCTATGCTTGTTAGCTTTTTAAAGCTGTGTACAGTATGTGTGAAGTCCACTAAAGGAGGTGTGGCCTCTGTGGTCGTCAGTTCCATAGATTTTTTTTTCATGTTGCAGTAAAGGCGTGGCCATTTATTATTTTCCATGAATGGGAAGTGTTCACTGTCCCATAACGGATTGATTACATTTCAATCAGATCAAATCAGCTAAGGACAGACACCGCCCGCGTTTGTGTACACTTTAGCATTTAGCGCCAGTAGGAAGCAATAAAAGTGGAAATTAGATGAATTCGCACTTGCCATGCATATGCAAAAGGTCAAGGCGGATTTCATGTGAATTTGCGTGAATGATTAACGTTAGGTCTGAAATCTGTCCCTCGTAGCGACAATAATGAGACGATTATTTCAGACAGGAAAGACAGGTAAAGGTTACCGCGAGCGCAGACAACCAAGTGCACATCACGTCTGTTTGTAATGACAATAACTGCCTGAGGGCTAGAAATCCAACAGTTACAAAAACAGCAAGGCTTTAATTGCATCCGCCAGTAAACACGGCGCAATAATTACTCGAACAAATTCTGCTCTGATGATGAAGTTTTGTGCAGCCAGAAATTCCGACTCATTTTTTAATTGGACTTGGACATGAGTCAGAACGAAATCAGGTTTAATTAAGGGCATGATTGGCAGTTCAAGAACATCCTCCGACAGGAGAGAGAGGACGCGTGGGACTTGGGAAACTTTAGCTTCCTTACAACGCTTATAAAAAAAAATCTTATAACAAGTTCTGATTGAAAAGTTATGTTCCGTGATTTGTCATCTTGACAGCCTGAGCTAAGTGTAGAGCTAGTGGAAGTCTCACATAGACTGCATTTCAGATTTGACACCTGAACCGGTGCAGCTGCTGAGCCGAGCGCATTTAGAGCAGAAACTCATTTTGGACATAGTGAAGAAGGCCAAGCGCCTGAACATTACTTAAGAACACCTAGAGTTATATTTCGAAGTAAAATATGTATGAGTTCAGTGATAAGGTACTGTAAGTAATGGGAGAGTAGCTAGCGTTGCTCTCTGGCAGCTCCAGGGTCTTGGGTTTGATCCTGTACTCGAGTCGCTGTCTGTGTGGAATGTCTGCAAATTTCTGTTTGTCTATGTGTGTTTCTGCGGGTGCGAGTTCTCAGATTTCCTCCTGACTCCCCCACAAAAAAAGATGGTTTAACAAGTGTAATGCCCTGTGGCTCATGCAAGACACACTTCCTTCTCACACTCTAAATATCCTGTTATTGTAACTCTTTATTTTGTACTAAGGGTGTGCAAACTTTCACACAAATCTCTGTATTTATTTCATGTTAATACATTTATTAGTTTAATCAATCACTGTAAAATTCCTAACTAGTATTATGGATTACTGACAAAATTTACACCCATAATATAATTACAGATAGTAATAGGTCCTATCTTATTGATAGAACATTTTCTGTTAGTCTTGGAGATCTTGAGTCCTCATCAGCTCCTCTGACATATGGGGTCCCACAGGGTTCTATCCTTGGACCCCTTCTTTTTTCGTTGTATTTGTTGCCGCTCGGCTATATCCTCAGAAAACATGGCATTTCCTTTTACTGCTGTGCAGATGATAGTCAGATTTATCTCCCGTTAAAACTGAAGGAAGGCTACTCTGTCATTTCTCTGTGTCTAGATGACATAAAGGCATGGTTATCCCAAATTCTTTTCAATTTTAATGATAAAAAGACTGAGGTTTTGGTATTTGGTCCTGGTGCCAGGGGTAGAGTTCCACCTTTGGATTTAGGAGTCTTTGAGCAGTATGTTAAACCCACAGCATCGAATTTAGGTGTTATTTTTGACCATGGCCTTAAATTTAATAAACAAATCAGCGCTATGGTTTTGTCCATTTTTTTCAGTTAAGGCAATTGGAAAATCTTAAACCTGTTTTGTCCTTTAGGCATTTTGAAATAGTCATCCACGCCTTTATCACCACTCACATCGATTACTGTACTGCTTTGTATTTTGGTGTTTCTCAGGCAGCATTACATCGGCTACAGCTGATCCAAAATTCTGCTGCTCGACTCTAAACGTCTACCTGTAAAAGAAAACATATCTCTCCAGTTCTGGCTTCTCTTCATTGGCTTCCTGTACAGTACCGATTTAATCTAAAAATTCTTTTGGTCACTTTTCAATGTTTACATGGCCTTGCCCCGCCCTACCTCTCGGCTCTGCTTCAGCCCTGTGCTCCACCCCAGTCTCTCAGATCATCAGATAAACTTTTGCTGACTGTACCCAAAACCAAATGCAAGCTCAGGGGTGATCATGCGTTCTCTGTGGCAGCAACCAACTTGTGGAATGACCCTACCCTTGACTATTCGTGAGGCCACATCACTGAGGGTGTTTAAGTCTGTTAGAGATAAATGCATTTAAGAGATAAGTAAAAAATAGAATGTAGTCTGAGCTATATAAGATCTTAAAACTCGATGTTGATGTTATATATTGTGTTTGATTAAGTATTTGTGTGATGTGATTTATTATTTATGTGAAGCACTTTGGGCCATTCTTGTTGTTAAAGTGCTATACAAATAAAGATTTTGAGATTTTTACATTTTCTAAAAGAATCTTAAGTAGTGTCTAAACTACAACATCGCCTTTAAATCTAAAAACAAAAGAAAGATATAGAAAATCTCATCTCATCTCATCATCTATACGGCTTAATCCTGTATTCAGGCTCACGGGGGGCCTGGAGCCTATCCCAGGAGACTTCGGGCACATGGCAGGGTACACCCTGGACAGGGTGCCAATCCATCGCAGGGCACAGACACACACACACACATACACTCACTCATTCACACACTACGGGCAATTTGGGAACGCCAATTAGCCTAACCTACATGTCTTTGGACTGTGGGAGGAAACCGGAGAACCCGGAGGAAACCCACCAAGCACGGGGAGAACATGCAAACTCCATGCACACAGAGACGGGAATCGAGCCTGGCGGTGCAAGGCGACAGTGCTAACCACTACACCACCGCTGATATAGAAAATATGGACTTCAAATAAACTGAAATAGCCTTTAAAACTGTTTTTGTAATAGAATGTTACTGAACTCAAGCAACAATTTAAACAATTGATTTGGGTAAATCAAGGGTGGAATTGTATTCGACTTAGGCACGGCCATATTGTAGATAATCACCACCCCCTATTCATATCTCATCTCATACTCCTGTACTGATCTGATGCTATGCAAAAAGTATTGGCAACCCTCCAATCTCCCACCCTGCCCATTACTGTACAGGGCCTAAAACAACTACTCAGTGCTATATTAGTGGTGGATCTTTTTGTCCACAATAACAGTGATGTAAGACATGGAAGATAGGCCCGAAGCAGGTATCTGTAGAAACGTGTATAATACTTCTTGTAGATGAATCTATACACTTGCTTGCATTCCCCATTTGCTTGAATCTCTGAATCTCCTAAATCTAAATTTATGTGTTTTTAATTAACAATCTGATAACAGTTCTCGGTAGCAGACCTCCATCATGTAGAGCGCGCCACATGGCCGCTGCGTGACGGCATTATAGCAACGAGGCAGACTTCCAAACAACATGTGAAAATATTAAGTGTAGCGTCGGCATGGCAACAGGGAGAACTTTCGTGGAGGTAATAAAAACGGCTTTAATGAAAGCAGAATGGATTAAATGTTAAAAGAGAGAAGGGGAAAAAAAATCTATTTTACCTTGAGATTCATAAATCAATAAGATCGTTAGAATCAGAAACAGGGAGCTTTTATTTTGCGGCTGCTTTCGAACGAACGAGAGCAGAACTTCCAGAGTTCCTGAAGACATTTGAAGGAACAAGATAATTGTAGCTTTTGCAAGATAATGACCTTTATTTATGGATTAAGAAAATTAGACACTACATTATGTGTTATTAATGAGCATGAAGAATGCAATATGATACAGTACATAATGTTCAGTTTCTCAGTGTGTGGCTCTGAAAATGTTTAAAGGTTCTTGGTTAATCTGTGTAACACAGGGTTTATTATTATAGTCATGGATCCAAGAAGTACCTTTAAAAAATCTCAGTTTTGTTCTTAAAAAATGTGTATTTAAAATAATAATAATAATAATAATAATAATAATAATAATAATAATAATAATAATAATAGATTTATTTTTTAAGTTGAACCTCGTAGGCTTTAGAGTTCTTTAGCTGTAATGCAATAATTTTAATATTTTTTTATATCCCACATACTACTCCATTTGTTGTTAACAGATTTTTACCCCCCCATGTTGTTTGTGTTCTCATCTCTGGAAACCAAAACAAATTTCTTGTACTGTATGCAAACATACTTAGCAATAAAGCTCTTTCTGATTCTGATTCAAAATTGTACCATATATATGGTACAATTTTGAACTCTAAAGTGTTAGAAATATATAATGATGATATAATATATAATAATGATATTCCTTTAGAGTGTTAAAAATTATTAATATTGAGTATTTATGATATGTAGTATTTATATTTTCTATAAAATGTAAAAAAAATAATCTTTTTGACTTAACATTTGAATACATTTTTTGTATATTTGTATTTTATTTTAATACAAATCTTTAATACTTTTTATATTCTATAACAATATTTGCTATTTTTAATAGCTGTTTATATCTTTTGATTAAAATGTTTTCATATAAATATATTTTCATAAATTACATTAATTACTTTATATATTTAGATTTGTGTAATTTGTTTTTAATTGTGTAATGCAGCTTATCTGCATGGCTTTACCACACTCAAATTTTCAAATAAATTAATTAGAAGAAAAAAAGCAAACATTTTAATCAGTCTGTAGGACTAAAAAAGATTTATTATTTATTTATAGAATTACATCACGTCATGTAATTCACCACACACCCTTTATATAGTGATATCATTAATTCACCAAAAGGCACGATTCACCATAAATGAAATGTGTGTGTGTGTGTGTGTGTGTGTGTGTGTGTGTGTGTGTGTGTGTGTGTGTGTGTTACATGTGTTTGTCCCTGGTGCTCCTTGGCCCTGATAGAAAGGATGCTGGTTCACTTGACTGCCTACTTCAGCAGCCTGGCCACTTTGCCTGGCTGTTTAACCCCCCAAGGGTATAGACACACACACACGCACACACACACACACACACACACAAACACACACACTCGCACACACCTATTCTTTCCTCATGTACCTCCTGCTTAGTCACAGTACATTATTCAACTTTCCCAAACTGGGCCAAAGTGACTGCAGTCCATTAACACACACACACACACACACACACACACACACACACACACACACACACACACACACACACACACACAGCTGGAACAGCGCAGGCCTCCTGTGACTGATGTACTCACAAATATCGGTCACAGGCTAAAAAATAACGCATCGATCTTCCTTCCTCTATTTAAAAATAAAAGCGTTTGTTCTAAACCAAAGCGGATGACGATGCAGTAAGACAGCGTGGCTCAAGGTGAAGTGTTGTGATGCGAGCCCTTGGGATGAGCTGACAGCTGAGCTTAACTTTCTCTGTCTCTCTGTCTCTGACACACAGACACACACACACACACACACACACACACACACACACACACACACACACACACACACACACACACACACACACACACACACACAAACACACACACTTGCACACACCTATTCTTTCCTCATGTACCTCCTGCTTAGTCACAGTACATTATTCAACTTTCCCAAACTGGGCCAAAGTGACTGCAGTCCATTAACACACACACACACACACACACACACACACACACACACACACACACACACACACACACACACACACACACACACACACACAGCTGGAACAGCGCAGGCCTCCTGTGACTGATGTACTCACAAATATCGTTCACAGGCTAAAAAATAACGCATCGATCTTCCTTCCTCTATTTAAAAATAAAAGCGTTTGTTCTAAACCAAAGCGGATGACGATGCAGTAAGACAGCGTGGCTCAAGGTGAAGTGTTGTGATGCGAGCCCTTGGGATGAGCTGACAGCTGAGCTTAACTTTCTCTCTCTCTCTGTCTCTGACACACACACACACACACACACACACACACACACACACACACACACACACACACACACACACACACACACACACACACAATCCACAATCTCTGCCCTTTTCTGATCTCAGCAGGTGGATCCTGCACTGCGGACGATGAATACATAACAAACGGGAGACGACTCGGCCCGAAGCTCTTTCCCGGTCCCGTGCCCTCGGAGCGTGATCGCCGAGAGCCGACCCTGGCAGCACCCTGAGATTCGAAACGCAGCCGGGTGCATTTCACAGCACAGCTTTAAAAGAGGGCATGAAGGCATGAAGGAGCTGCTAAACACAATTCAGGGTGTGGCCCGTGGGAGAGAACGAAGCCTCTTGTAAGGAAAAAAATTCAAAGCTTTTCGCACTTTTAAACACTGTGGATGCTTAAACCGGGTCTCGCGCTGTTAAGTCATGTAGTCGTTTAAGGTTAATAATTTATATAGCGAAGCTGGGGAGGCTAGCTGTTGAAGAGATGTTAAAGACTGAAAGGGTTCAGGTTAAAGCAAGGACATTTAAGACGGCATTTAAGGTGGATCTGGGTGATTCAGAGATTATTTATACAAATACGCACGACAAATATTTGAAAAAACAGCCACTTAAAAAGCAGCATTTTTGTTTAAGGGCAGACTAGAATGCTAATTAATGTTCAAACACAAAGTGTCATTTTAATATTAATTATTATTCCATAAACATGTAACTTTACATTTTTTCCAAACAATAATTTCCTGTTTTTATTTTCTTTCAGTTTTTGGCTTTAAAAAGCAAATCAGATTTTCTCCCTATTGTGACCTCATACAGGTGTGACTGTCATACATACGTGCAAACATGCAATACTTTGCAATAAATCGCAGATTCTAATTTATATAAAGCTACAGATGCTGTAAGGAAAAGAAGCGAAACAGAAAGAAATTCAAGCACAGGATGTAAGATCAGAGTTAGAAAATTAACACACATGTTTTACAGTCTTCGAATAGTCATGCAAACTTTAAAAAGAAGTAGAATATGTGCTTTTTAACATAAAAAGTAATACAAATGATTTTAATAGCAGCTGAGTTAATGGACAACTCTTCTTCTCTGGATCTTTGGGAAATTCAATTATGCAAACAGATGCTTGTTGAAGAAAATTGTTTAATATTTACATACCGCCATGAAAATGCATGGACATAGATTTACATCTCAGTGCAAATGTGTTTTAATGGTTATACAGTGAAGTGCGGCTGCAGCCGGGTATAACAAACCAAAGTGGTGATTTTATACCTATTAAAGTTGTTTACTGAAATAATCAAAGTTTGAAGTAAAGTACACTTCACCTGTGTTTAAAAAGTATATTTATTTATTTATTTATTTATTTATTTATTTATTTGTGGACATAATCCCACGCTGACCCAAACGGCGCCCCAATCACGACCTTCTTTCACAGTTTTATTCTCTGGACTCAGAGTGGCGTAAATGCGAGGTTTAAAACGAGCTTATTTTTAATCCTTAAGAGCCATGCAGACCGAGCTCGGGTTGAAGAATGTATTTTTTTCTTCTTCATGTTGTTCTAAGAGTAAAGAATTTACAATGGGTCATTAGGAACCATGGTGCCGGTCTCCGAGCAACAGTTTCGATGGTGCATAAATCACCCTGCCGTGTTGATTAAAATAATTATCGCGTAAATAATGGAAAATCAGGGCCGTGCGGTGAGCAGCAAGCCGGTCAGTATTTTCTTTTCGGATATTCTGTAACCTGGAGGGAGAAATGCTTGCACACAGAGGCATGAAATTTGGGATTATTGTTTGTTATTTGGTATCCAAATCACCCGTATATTGTGTCGCACCGACTGTTGACGAACGAGTGACGTGGGTTGCATGCGTTCTTCCGAAACAAACCCTGGGTGGCCAAAAGTATTACCACAACATACGCCATGTAATATACGTGCACAAAACAGGTGATGTCACTATTTATTTGGAGCGTACTGTATCTGTCCTAATTAAAATCCGCTGGTTTACTTAATGGACGGAACAAATATGTGGCAGGACTTATACTTTCTGAAGCCGGTGTGTTCGGTCCTGGGAACAAACATGGCACATGATCTTCAGGAAGCGATGACTCAGACATGGACGGAGCGAGTAACACCAGCGTGCTGCAGACGTCTTTTTTGACTCCATGACCAACCGTTTGCATCAGCTTTTGAAGAATATAGGGCTTAAAGTAAATATTAATTGTTCCATAGCAGTTTTATTGCATTAAATAAATGATTCATTATTTAAAAAAACAAAAAAGTCATTGAAACATTGAATTTCACTTTTGTCCCAATACCTTTGGCCACCACTATTGTTTATTTATACTGCGTAAACAAGGACAAAGAAATTAAAATCACAGATATATGCAGAAGAGCGCAGTGTGATCTAATCCGTACTATAGGTTTTTGTAATAACAACTTGCATGCTTGGTTAATGGCTCATCATATACACAGCTTTAACAAATTGTAGGTCTTTGTGATAATTTGTGGAAGGAGTCTCCAGTGCCAGTGCAATGGTTTTGCACCATTGAAGCAAACTGAATGTAAGATTTGCTGTTTTCTCTGTTGTGATATCAAAGATCAAACATTTTACTGTGCAAAGCAACACCGGTGTTGGTTAATTTCTTATAAAACCAAGCCCACAAGCACTTTATTCCTAACTACAGCCCAATATTTTTTACCCTGTAAATCGATGTGAGCTTTCAGCTCGTACTGTAGTTCTTTTTACACTAAGGTGCAGGAATCAGGTAAAGGTTGAAATGTTGTGTTTAT
>JAAGKR010000505.1:0-57500 GCA_011419295.1 Clarias macrocephalus | reverse complement strand
TATTTGACAATACTAACCTGCTAGAATAAAACAATTATACAGATTCTACTGTAATATTAATAAGATAGATAGAGTACTTTAGTAATCCCAAAGGAAAGTTTTATAAATAATATGAATAATGATTCAATATTACTAAATGATAAGATAATATTAAATATGATATAATAGGATAAACTTTTGTTCATTTAAATTATTATTTTTCTCAATTTTCACAAAACCACTGAATCTGCTGTTATGATCTTTGCAATGATCTCAAATTCTTTGGATGTCTAAATTGCTATAACACACTGGGCAATGAGTTAAGGTTTATTTGACGATAATACTAAATCTGCTACAGTATAATACCACATAATATTTTTAAATTTTCACAATACCATAATGCAAGTGAATTTGCTGTTAATATTTTTTATTCTTTGTGCGATAGTTCGCAAATTGTTTGTATGTCTAAATTGCTGTAATACACCAGGCAATGATTTGATATTTGATGATACCACGGAACCTGTTTCCATATGATGCAACGTTAATTCCTACATCAACGATTTGCACCAAATCTGTGACATGATTTAAAGTGCAACGATTCAGTAGCTGAACGAATCGTATGCAGTATAATACAGTTTGTATCGTTACAAGGTAACAATGTGATATTCGATAATACCATTGAATCTGCTACTAAACGATTTTGATTCTTATTTTAACAGTAAAATAGTCACATTCATATCGACTTTCAAATGCACTAATTTAAATAGTCACTGTTATTGTTACACACCTATTACGGGGGGTCAGTACATAGCACTGTTAGGTCCTAATGCATCACCAATGATGCGGAGTGTTTCAAAGATGAAGATACACATTCAAGTATCTTAATATACCAGTAAGTTCTTTGATGAAGAAGGTGAAAAATCACTCACATTTTAATTCATTGTTTATACTGTACAGTGTAATCCTGTATACAGGGTTGCGGGGGGGGGGGGGGGGATCTTGGAGACTATCTCTGGAGACTTAGGGCACGAGGCAGGATACACCGAGGATGGGGTGGCAATCCATCGGCGGGCACACACACACACGCACACACACACACACACACACACACACACACACACACACACACACACACTCATTCACACACTATGGCGAATTTGAAAACGTTAATTAGCCTAAGCAAGACGCTGGAGGTGCAGGGTGACAGTGTTAACCACTACGCCGCTGTGCTGCCGATAAAAAATCAATATAAGAATAATTATGAATTGATGCGCATGCGGTCATTTAGTATATTGACACAGTCATGTTCAAAAGTTAATACCCTCTTTTAATTTTTCTAAATAAAAATTAAATAAAAATGATCGGATTGTAGCAGCTCTTAGTATGGGTATAGAGCTCTTAGTTCTTAGGCAAATACAATCTCGGATAAACAACAACATATAACCGTTTTCACTGTGCCATTATTTATTTAACAAAAATGAAGCCAGAAAAAAAAATGCATGTGAGTAATACTCAGTATCCCCCATAAGTGAGTGAGTGAGTAGAGCCACAATCAGAGATCTACAGGTTCTAAGCACTTGGCACAGGTAGCGCCCCTAGTGGCCACTTCTTGCCAGATCACACAATTAAACATATTGCTCAGGTTTTGTGATAGTCAGTCAGTGCTAACTGTGAAATTCTGGCTGAAAACTTATTGAATGAAAGCGGACATGTTTTTCAGTAACCCAGTTGCTACACACCTGGTTAAAGTAGATTATTATTATTATTAGTAGTAATAGTAGTAGTGGTGGTGGTGGTAGTATGGACTGACTTCACATTTTCTGATAGTGAACAAAAAACATGCAGTTACCCAGCATGTGTAGGAGAGAGTTTTGTAAGTTCCGTGGTTACATCTGCAGTTGAACATCTGCATCATTAAATGGCACGAAGCAACAACAGCATTAATATAACAGAACTGACTCACTAAGCAAATATTGAACTGGAGGGCAAAGGTGTTGAGATGGGAAAAGGGAGCGTGTGTGTGTGTGTGTGTGTGTGTGTAAGAGAGAGAGAGAGAGAGTAAGAGAGAGGGAAAGAGAGAGTGATGAGTTATTTGACAGAGAAAATTAGAATAACAATGAGAGACAAAGGCAGAGGGAGAGGAATAAGAATGAGAGAAAGAGGGAGAAAGAGACTGACGTGGAATAGGAATTCACCAGACAGAGCAACAGCGGGATGGAAGATGACAAGTGTGTGTGTGTGTGTGAGAGAAAGAGAGAGAGAGAATGTTTAAGGAATGAGATCTAATTGATTATTTGGACCCTCTGGACATCCACACAGCAGCGAGTGTTATTGGAGATTTGCATCATGCGGTCACTCTAAATGACAGAGAGCAGATTGTTTCATCCTCTGCACAGGATTAGTCAGGCTGTACGATTCCACGCTAAACGCCGTCACTATGGTGATGGTTGTGACCTCATGGCCTCTTTGCAGGATCGGCCATGATGCAACAAATGTGGTTTCTGTGTGTCTTTAAAAAGCAGCTGAACTGGAGCGTGAACCTGCATTAGGAGCAATCAACACTGATGTTTCCTGGCGATCCAGACAGATGGTAGACTAACTGCCATGAAAGCATAGTGCATGCGGTAAAAGTCACGAGTAAAAGTCAAAAGTACTTCTGTGTCTTAACTCAGTCTCCATGATCACTTGCCTGTTAATGATTAATGACTGTTCATTAAGAACGATTGTTGTTGGGAACAATGCTAACTGGTGATTAAGAACATTAATGATCAGTGATTAGTGGGAGAAGTTGCGTCCAGTTATAGTTTAAAAAATGATCAGCCGGGATTAATACTTAGGAACAGTTACAACTAAGAACTTAGGAAAAACAATGATAATTCACTGAGAAATATATATATTTAGCAAAGGATATTGGTAATTAATGATTAATTGATAGGAACAATGGTGGTCAGTAATTGCCAACAGGAAACAATTTTGATCACTAATTGTAGAAACAATGTGAATCAGTGATCTGGCCATTAGGAACAATAGTTATCAGTGATTAGTCATTGAAAACAATGCTGACCAGTGATTGGTCATTGGGAAACGGGGTGACCGTTGGGAGCAGTGGTTTTCAGTTTTTTGGAAAAATAGTCACCTGTAATTGATTCTTAGGAACAGTGATGATCAGTGATTGGACATTAGGAACCACATTGAGCAGTAAGTGGACCAAAGGTGATCAGTGATTACTGGGAGCTGTGGTTTTCATTTAGGAACAGTTATTGGTGATTGATTGTTGGAACCGATTGTGATTAGTAATTGGACAGTAATTGGGAACTGAGAACAACTTTGATCAGTAATGTTTTTCATTGCAACAATTGTTATCAGTGACATATTTCTAGGAACAACTGTGATGAGCTTTTGGACACTGAGAATAAAGATGATCAGGATCTGATTGTTGAGAGCGATGGTTATTGGTGATTAGTCGCTAGGAACAAGGGTGATGGGAATAATTTTGCTCAGTAACTGGTTAGTTGGAAATGTGGTAATTGGAAGGATTGAATGCTAGGAACCATGGTGATTGATTTTTGGAAAGAATGGGGTCGGATTTGTCACTAGGCTCTTTGTTGCGTAAATAAATTCCTTAATTTGATCAGCAAATAAAGTTGGTAAATTGACCAACTGCACTTAAGCATATCTCAGGCCTAAATAGTAACGCGCGCAGCTTTGGTATTAAATCCTGAGCAGGTGCTACGTATCTCTGAGTACGGTCCATAGAGCATATTATTTAGCTTCAGCTATATCCACCTTCACTTAGAAACACACACACACAGTCTGACACACATGCTCATAAAGTGCTATTTCATTACCTCCAAATGCTTAAATAATAAGCCTTCATTGCCATCGCCATCTCTGGAGAACACATCACAGTGCTAGCAGTTTGACAAGGTTAATTCAATGAGTGTCGTGTGAAAGGAAGGCTTTCCAGATAAGTGTGTGCGTGTGTGTGTGTAGGCATGGGAGGCTGTGTGTGTGCTGAATACAGAAGGTGCTTGTGCTTAGATCAACGCTATAGGTCAACATACAAAGTAGTATCAGGGCCACAGTAGCGGGAGATCAAAAGGGAAAATAGCCGATATACTGTATACGGTGGAGGAAAAGCAAAAAGGGCAACTCCTAAAACCAGCGGGGTCGTGGCGGTCACAGTAGATGGATTGTGTTCATTTGAGCCCGGCTAAGTCTATCTAGAGTTAATTCAGAGCGCTCACACGCGCTTTCGCTGTCCGCTGGGCTACGGCGCCTGTTTACGTGGGGCAAACTCACTTTGTTTTCGATTGCTTTGTTACAATAGATTAATAGCCGTAATGAAGCATTGCGACGGCTGCTAATGAAATGGGGTGGTTCCTTGTGCTGCACAAAGTCCCCAACCGTATTTTTCATCCTACTCAGCGTTTCCCTACAGCGAGCCGAGCGCGAATTAATCTACTCAGCTAAACGAGGGCCGTATGAAAGTGTGCAAAAAAAAAAAAAACTAAAAATAGGCTGGAGCGAGCGAGCCGAAGGCACTGCAGTCGATTCCACAGTCTGCAGATGTGCTCCGTCTGATTTAAGGACCTGTTTGTTTGTTTTTTTGTTGTTTTTTTTTCTTCTCTCTTTTCCATCACGAGAGTCAATAATTAATCGAAGTTAACTTCCTAGTTCCTGATGTATTCGAAACACCCCCCCCCCCTTTTTATTTCTCTCGAGTTGGCGTGCACACACACACTCGCCTGGCCTTTCTGCACTGCCATTTGGTCTGGCTCAGAGTAAACAAGCATGTGAAGTTTGGAAACGAAAACTGGTGGGAAGAAAAGGCTCGGCGTAAAAATGAACACGGCTGAGAAAGTCAGAGAAAAGGTTGCCGTGATGGTGTTTATGAAGGCGCGGTTCGTTTCAGGCCACACAGATAAATCAGCAGGGCTTGGCAACGGCGGACATGCTGCTGTAGGGAAATAAATCAAGATATGTAAGTTACATCCGCTGTTTTGGATCGTGTACAAAATGAATCCCGTTTATCTCGTTCATTAGGACAAAAAGACACAGCATGTCAGAGAAAATGAAAAAAATGGAAACATCTTCTATAATCACAACAACAAACACCCACAGACAAATTACAGAATCGCTACAGTAGACAAAGGACCCTAGTAAATACATATACAATCAACATATACATTAATTTACTGTAGTACAGTTAAGTGTACACACAGTTCCAGAATTATTGCCTCCTTTGGTTAAAAATCGTAGCAAAAGTTATAAGAATAAGTGGGTTGTTTGGTAATTATCTCAGTTTCTTGTTGAAAATGTCATGAAACATAACCTTTAATTTAATTAAATGCATTCTAAGAAACAACACTTATTTAAAACTATGTTGTTTTTTTAAGACGCCAAGATGTGCAAAGCTCCATCCAGATTACTGTTAATCATATAAAATCTAAAATTCTGATTTGTTTAACACTTTTCTCAGTCGCTGCATAATTCCATATGCATTTAAACAGCATTAATGTCATTACAAAATGAAGCCTTTCTGCAAGTACATGATGTGCTAACTATTGACTGGTAGTTTAAAGCATTTTTCACGCCTTTTCAAACAGGTCAACTTATTGACCTGCACAAAGTAAAGAAAACAACTAAGGAGAGCGTTGCGATGACTGGAACTGTATTAGGAACTGTCCGGCAAGTGAGTAAAACCTGGAAGGATAGTGCTAAACCTTCAATCCGTTTAAGAAATGCTCTGACTTGTGTTTAATAGCGAAAGTAAAACGATTTCCATATGCACACAATGTGACGAGACGTCAAGGGATTGGGACTAAACAGCTGTGTGTCCATAAGAAAACCACTTGTTAGTGAGACTACAAATCAGAAAAAAGCATTCAGTTGGCACGGCGGCATACAGATTAGACTTTGGAGCGATGGAAAAAGGTCATGTGACCTGATGAGTCCAGATTGAACCTATTCCAGAGTGATGGGCGTGTCAGGGTGAGAAGGGAAACACATGAAGCGATGCTCCCATCATGCATAGTGTCCACTGTACAATCCCCTGGAGACTGTTATGATGTGGGGTTGCTTCAGTCGCTCAGGTCTAGACTCAGCAACGTTATGTGGCAATACAATAAAGTCAGCTGACCACCTGAATGTACCGAATCACATCTATGGAGTTTTTCTTCCGTGATGAAATCAGTGTGCTCCAGAAATGTCATGGATAAGAACAAACAGACCTTTATTTTGTGATGATGAAGATTTAGGCCTCCATTAGGAAAGATGGCTGCTGCACGCACTCTTAGTGTGTTACGCTTGAACCAGGTGAACATTTCCAGAAATGAATCTAAAACTGGCTGCTTATTCTCTGCAAACGGTGCTATTTCAGGTACGGGTCATTGCCTTTTCCGCCCTATGTAGTGCCCTATATGTCAACTAGAGAATTGGGACTCAGCCTAGCTCTACCTGCGGACAGAGTCTCGGGGTAATTTGAGCGTGAAAGGACAAAAAAAGTTCAAAAGGTCCTTTCGGGACAAATCACTGTCATTAAATTTGGAAGCAATGAGATGGATTGAAAGGAGGAAATGTCAGAAAGAGACTTAGAGACTGAGAGAAGGAGACAGACAAACGGCGAGACACAGAAAAAAAAAAAAGATACGAAAACATACAAATTGAGGACAGGAGAAATCCACAGCTGTTCCACAAGGCTACGAATAACCATGTTCAAGATTTTATTTATTTATTTATTTATTTATTTTATTATTTATTTATTTATTTTCGAATATAAAGATCTTTCCGGGTCTTTACAGCTCCCAGTGGGTTGCTGCCAAAGCTGCCGGCCCGCCTCCATGGCAACCGCATGCTCGGCTGAAGACGGAGAAAATCGCACATAATTAGACTGTGGACATACACTGCCATCTCAATCAAGCAGCAGGGCCAGGAGAATGCGAGTCAGTGTTCCTCATGCATGACGAAACGCAGCTTCCTCCTGTGCACGAGCAGATCTGACTGCAGGTTCAGCGCTGATGCCAGAACTTCTTTAATGAATGCCCTTCGAAATTAACTGAGCTGAACAACAAGAGTAAAACAGTCCATTTATCTTCTTATCTCATTTTTGCCTCATGTTTTTTTTTCCCCCCATGCTGATTAATTCACGTGTAAATAGAAGTAAATATTAATGTTTTATACACCAGAGCTGGCTTCTATGCGGACTCTTTATAGGGAATAACAAATCTTTGGGCGGGGCACAAGGATGGAAAACACGAGAAGGTGTTTTTCAGAAATGCATCATCTGTCCACGAGTGTGTGGACACCACATGAGTCTCGGCATTCCCCGACTGACCAACGGACTCGCAATGGTCCAGGGTTTCTCTTCACTGGAGCTAAGGGGTCAAAAATGTTCTAGTCAAACAGCACCCCTGTATACAAAGTTGTCAGAAGAGTGGAAGCTATTTTAAAACTAAGTGGTGGACTAAATCTGAAAAATGATGCACACAAGTCTGGTTGGTCCAAGGTTACACATTGGTTCTTCTGGAAAATCAACAAACACTGGGAGTGCCTAAGCTTTCGCACAACTCACATTTCATGTTTTTGATTTCAGTACTGTATGTCTCAGGAAATGAACAGAAATTGTGCATTTATTCCGATAAAGGTGATGAAATCTGTTCTCTTTGAAAATCCATGTATGAAATGAAACTGGACTTATTGGCCAAAACGTTTGTACCACCCACTCAGTTTATGCTCAAAGTAATTTTACATTCTTTCTACAGTGATTTGAAAAAGTATTTGAACACATGTTTTTTGGCAAATGTCAGGCGAGCCTTTGTGTTCTTTTTGGTCAGCAGTGGCTTTCGCCTTGGAGCTCTCCCATGGATGTCATTTTTGCCCCCAGTCTCTTTTATATTGTTGAATCATGAAGACTGACCTTAACTGAGGCGAGTGAGACCTGCGGTTCTTTAGATGTTGGTCTGGGTACTTTTATGAGCTCCTGAATGAGTCATCCTTGAGCTCTTGGAGTAATTTTGGTAGGCCGGCCACTCCTGAGAAGATTTACCAAGATGTTCCAAGTTTTCTCCATTTGTGGATAATGTGGTGCACTGTGGTTTGCTGCAGTCCCAAAGCCTTAGAAATACTAGAACAATACTGTACATGCCAATTACTGTGTTTACCATCCTAGGTTTCTGTTTAGGAATATTTTAATACATTTTAAACATGTTCCCTTGCAGAGTCAATGAAAAGTATTTTGACTGGGGTGCCTATACTTTTTATAATTCAGTGTATATTTTTTTATTTTAAATTTAATTCTGTAATGTTTTTGAGATCTTTGAGTGCGCTTCACTTTGCCAGGCAGTGATTTATTGATTCAACAGGTCTGGCAGTAATCTGGGTTTGGCCAGTGAAATTGAACAGCTTTCCAAAAAATGTGGTTAATTACAGTTCATTCATGCCTTAGAAAGGGGCAGTTACTCATTGGACACTTTTTTCTTGAATTAATGAAATAATTATTTTTAAAACAGCATTTTGTGTTTACTTAGGTTATCTAAAATTAAAATCGGTTTGATGATCTCAATCATTGAAGTGTGATACATATGCGGACAAAATAAAAATTCATGAAGGGACAAATACTTTGTTATGGCACTGTATTTGTTTAAGCCCATAAATAGTCACTTTTAATTCACTTTTTTTCTTTTTTTCTTTAAACGTTTTTTAATTGGCCATTTTTTATGGACTGAGAGCGCCTAAACATTTTCACCTGCCAAAAATTTTTTTATTGATTGTTAAACTAAATTAAAATTAAATTTGTCAAATTTTCATAAATTTGAATTCTTCATTGTACAGAAGAGCAAAATATTTCAGTAAAATTGAATTGCACTGGGGGGTGTCAAGGTCTTTTACTTTCCACGTGTTTTTTAATTTTTATTTCTTTACTTCTTTACTTTATTTCTTTACTTCATAATTATTTATTTTGAGTTGACTTCCTAACTTGTTTTTCCCCCTAAAAATATATTCCTTTGAAGAGTTGCCTAAAATATTTTTCACTGTGGATGCCTGAACTTCTCCACCTTCTACAAAAGTGTTTTTCTTTTCCGTTGAGTTTTGCTTAAATTAGTAAATAATTTGCTTCTGTAAATGCACTTCTTTAGTTTTCGTTCTTTAGAAATATTTTGAGACATTTGTCCTTTACAGAGTCAATAAAAAGTATCGCGACTTGGGATGAGTATACTTTTTGACCTTCCACATATATATATTATACAGTATATAAAGGTTTTAAACTTGTGGAAAGTCAGTGTGATTTTGTTGCACTGGGGGGAGGGTGCATAAACTTTTCTACTTGGCGCATTTTTATTATTTTTTTGTTTAACTGAGTATAAGTCAGTAAAATGTAATTGGACTGGGAGTGCCTGTATTTGCGGTAATATTAGTCACTGTAATGCAAGAGAAAAATAGGCATCTCACATTTTGACAAGGTGTGAAAATGGTGTAGGAGTGAACGCTCGAACACAACATCGCCGGCTTCTTCCATCTCTTCTCATCCAGCGCCCGGCGACGTGAGTGCACTCGAACTCCGGCCATTTTTATTATTTTTTTCCCCCAGCATTGAACGATCTGTTCTTGTCCTTCTGTCGCTGTGGTTACAGATGGCTGCCTGACGCTTTGATTGGCCGAGAGATGTCCCAGAAAGGCTTGGGAGAGCGGTAATGTCTTCACTGTCCATTAACGGTACCAGGAACTCATATCCAGCTGCGTGAGTCAGCGCGTTCGGCTCCATCAATCTAATCAGCGGGCGAGGAGCCGTAACTATGGCGATATAACAACAGCCAAATTAGATTAACTTGTGATTTACAGTTTTTAATAGAGGAGTGTTCAGATCGGATCTTTTGATCAGCTAATCATTGGTATCCAATTTTTTTTGTTTGTTTTTTGTTTGGTGGTGGTGGTGGAGTCAAAACTGTGTGGGAAAACCTTTTTTCCCCTGCTTTGGCTTATGTTGTTGGTGATGAGTATTTCAGCTAGAGGACTGAGGAGGCAAGTGGATGCTTCCTAACAAGGCCAGTCAAAGGAGACAACATGGCTTGAGGCCAAAGAGTCCTGTACTTACTCGAGAAATCTCAAATAAACCTAGAAGTGGTTATGAAAGAACCATCTCAGCACAGCCAGCAGAGTTTATTTATTTATTTATTTTTATTTTTACTTCAATCATCTCTAACCAAGTCTTATTATTAGTTTGTTACCCTAATGTGTTCACTTGTACTGTGTTTCACTTGAATTATTTCCTGTATGTGAAAAAAGTGAATTTTCAGATATGATCATATAACACCGTTTTTCATAATACTTCATGCTTTTTATCTCCCAATCTATACATATTTTTTTTTTGAAAAATATGCATACCCATTTATATTTTTATCAGATTAAAAGAAACACATTTGCTAAATATAATTTATTACCCTTTTATGTTTTAGTATCTGTAACTTTTTTTTTAATTCAAATCTTTCAACGGTCTTAACTGGCATCCAGATCAAACTTGGCCAATTTAGATTTCACATAAAAAGAAATAAACCTGAAAAGTGTATTATTCTAAAATGCATAATTGTTAAGATATTGCAACATTAATTTAACATGGTTACGGACACTACAGATTTATTTGGAAAAATAAATGCTTTAATTTAAGCAACAATTTTTACAGGTCATATACTTTTAATATCAATACTCATAAAGAAATATGAATATTTTGCATTTTAAATGATTATTGTTTGAAGCGAGACAGTTTAATGCTGTACAATAGCCATTTTTGGGGCACGTATAAAATCATCTCTTCAAAATGGCTGAAGTTAGCAACTTAAAATATTCAGGGAAGCAAGATTGAACACTTCCATGTTGCATACGCTTCAGAAGTAGCTTCTCTGGCCACACATATTTACTGTATTATTATAGCATAAAAAAAGAAATAATAACAATAAACTCAGCACCAATACTGTGTTTTGGCCTCTATGTTATATTAGTTATCCTCGGCTAACTGCACATGCACAGATTTATTTCATGGAGACAATCCAGCCATTGAAATATTATTCGTTCTTAGTCTCATGATTATTATTAGGCTCGTTAAGCCTGTTCCGTTCACGCCACCCGTGAAACTTGCTAAAAACTATACGGACGTATTCATAATAAAAGCTTAACTAATTAACAAGTATATTATGCATCATTGATCTAATTTTTAGAACAATAGCGATAAAGTGCGTGAGCATTATCTGGCAGGCTGGATACAAATATTTACATCCATTCCACGCTGATTTTTTTTTTCTCTTCATCATTACAAAGCAACTTTAGAGAAAGCTTCATAGATTTAACTCAGAACCAGGAAAAAAAACTCTCAGAAAATCACAGAAGGGAACAAAAAAAAAAAAAAAAAAAAAACCTGAGAGGAGCAAGATTCAAAGGGATTTGGATTTCTGTTCACGTTCTACAAGAAGAAAGTAGCACTACCTTAATTCCGTACCTTATCTATATTTAGTGATCTCTCAGGGCATTGCTTTTATTACTGCTCGCTTGTTCTATTAAGAATTCTGCTCCGAATAGGTCTTGAGTGTATTTAAAATCATTTAAAAAGTAAAAAAAAAAAATAGAAAAAGGAACATTGACATTCATTATTTTGGAAATCGGGATACAGTACAGGTGCAGAGCTGAATGCTTGAGAGGTGACGGTCCTTTGATTTGAGTATTTAAATATTTAAACACACTTTAATTTTTTGCCAATGTGATGCATTTCCAAGTGACACGTACCCATTCCAAAAGAAAAAAAAAAAAAGAAAAGAAAAAAGAAAAACACTGACATGCCGTTCTCAGGACACTGATATTCCAAAGGAGACTATGACGGGAAAGACGAGTTTGTCGGAGGATTGAAACCATATTTATTTAAGCCTGTCTATCTACTTGATTATGTAGGGAGGAAAGAGAAGGAGAGAGGAAACATGACTGTTATTATTGTTTATTACAGTCCCGTCCCTAATTCTACCTTGATATATTGAAGAAATTTTAGGATGGGACGAAGTCATTGCACTTTCCTGGAACATTAGGGACGAACAAAAATGACCACGGACAATAGCGAATGAGGTAAAAAGGTCAGTTTTGGCATTGAAGAAAATGTTCTCTGCATCGGTGAGCTATTAAACTGAACAGTAATGACATCGGAGCAATGATAGAAAGCGGCAGCGGCTAACACTTCCAGGCAACCCTTTATTATAACAAACAATTACATCGACGTAAATCTGATTAAGCCTAGTGACAGATTTGCGTTGAAAAGCTCCGAAATGCGTCTTCATAACGTTCCTACAACATTTCCCAAACGTATATTTATAGCTGTATGAATGTTACTCCTAACGTTTCCATAATGCTCAAGTTTGTCTGAGGCCATTCTAATAAAATTGTGACACAGTCACTGTAGAAACAGTGCAGAATCTGTCGCTGTTGGTCTTTTGGCTGTTCCCTTCAAGCAGGTCTTCACCTGCGTGGACCGTCTGATCCGTACACAACTTGTGCCCTTCCTGACACAACCATCCCATTATAACCGGGCTGGATACTGCATCCAGTTTGGGGTTTGGGTATTGGGTGGGAATTGAACCCAGGTCAGCTTTCCACATAGCAGGAGAGAAACCTACCACTGAGCCCCCAATGTCCAAACACTGCAAAATCAGTATTCCTCAGTATTTTACAGGCCGCACATTTCTTTAAATTTGTAGAATGCTTCCTTAATAATCTAATCACGCTCTCTGTTAGCTGGGGAAACATCATAGTGATGCACTTAAGTGGTTTTTCCACCAACCTATTGCATAAGCATAAACAGTACCATCCCAGGGGCTGGAGAAGGCAGTTTAAGTGTGTGTGTGTGTGTGTGTGTGTGTGTGTGTGTGTGTGTGTGTGTGTGTGCATGTGTTTGTGTGCGAGTGCTTAGCAGTCCGGGAAACACACCGCCGTTGACAAGCATTGCTTTTGTCAAATGTGTGACTCAGGAGCTTCTCTAGACGCCGTATTAATACGTTCCCATCACTCGAGCCATCCATCAGCAGGTGGCGGTGACACAAAAAGCTCACTGTAGCGCCATCTATATATAAAATAAACAACCGCCCCATGATTAAAGACGGAGCGGAATGAGGATGGATGGCAGACGGAGCAAAAGACATCGGTATTAATGAATAATAGATGCAAACATGCACTCAAAGCTCTCTCTTGAGCCGGGTCACATTTAAAAAAAAATGCAGTGTCGTGAATTGTTTTATAACTAGCAGAAACTTGTGATATAAATCACATTAGTTAAGACCATGAACCATGAAGAGAACAACATAAGGAATGGTTACAATGGGACAAATACTGGTGCACTACATGGCTTTGGAAAGCTTTTAGCTTTGATTACAATAAACATTTGGCATGGCACTGCCACACACACACACACACACACACACACACACACACACACACACACACACACACACACACACACAGATTTTACTATAAACTATCGATTACATACATTTACATTTGTGAAGTAAATTTGAAGGTGATTACTTTTTCACTTTTACTCAATATGCATGTACATGGATGACTTCTACTTCTACTTAAGTCATATTTGCTCTCTACTTTTACTCAAGTACAGAATCTCTGCTTGTGAATATGGTTCCCCAAACTTTCATAATTGCAAAAAAACTCCATAGATGTCTCCAGATACCCTGGTCATAACGTCGCTGAGTCTCGACCTAAGCGACTGAAGCAACCCCAGGTCATAACACTGTCTCCAGTGGACACTATGCATGATGGGAGCATCGCTTCATGCGCTTCCCTTCTCACCCTGACACTCTGGAATAGGATCACTTTTAGGTCATTTTAGTTTAGTTTAACCTGTAAACAAATGTCAATCAATACACATTATCCATTTTGAATTCTTAAAGTTGAGGATTATTATCTGCTTGTTTGTTTGTTTATTTATTTATTTTACAGTTTTTTAGAAGGAGTCTCCAGTCCCAGTGCTTTATAACAAATCAGATGTAAAGAATATAAAAACTTTTTATATATATATTTTCATAAACAGAAACATATGTGGGGTGTTACTGTTTGTGGCTTCATGGTGACTTGAAGAGATGCACTTTTTGTCCTATCAAAATGAAGAAAAAAAAAAGAAAGAAAGAAAAAGTACACAATTGTTTGTCGTCTCTGCTATAACAGAGCATAAGGGAGCTTTCCTTCTTTCCTGAATCAAGTCCCAAAAACTGTATAAAGTTAGAGTTTTGTACTGCATGGCTCGGTGCAGGACAAGTCTTACTGTAGGTGTCAAAAAATTGCAAGTGCCTGAAATATTAAAACGGAGATAGCATGGCAGATCCGCAATTTATTTTATGGTGAAGTGTCGGGATTTGTAGGTGGGTTATAGACTGGTTAGTTGATTTGTGCCTTTTCCATAATTTCAGCCGAAATCCTTGTTATAGTAAGTGTTGAGCTGTCACAACTGGAGCTCTTGTGAAAAAACTCTAATATGGCGGTGAAGCAAAACTGGTAAAATGGGTAAATCTAACCATCTAACGCTGTGCATTAAACTACGGCTATTGCTGATATCAAACAATGGATGTCCCATAGCATTAAACCTACAGTATACTCTTTCAATAATACTAGGTTTTATAAATTGGAGGACCCGAAACCACTCACTCATCATCTACAGTATACCACTTAATCCTGTATACAGGATCACAGGGGGCCTGCAGCCTGTCCCAGGAGACTCAGGGCACGAGGCGGCGTACATCCGGACAGAGTGGCCATTGGAGGACACACACTATGGACAATTTGGGACGGCCAAATCCAGCCTTTGAACTGTTGGAGGAATCTGGAGTACCCGAAGGAAACCCACCAAGCATGGGGGGAACATGCACACTCCATTTGCCTGAAGTTAAAAGCGCACCATAAATGAAATCAAAATGTTGAGTAGAGGTTATGAGCAGTTATGTGCCGGATTATAAACTGCAAGTTTTGACATTGTACTCGATTGCTTCCAACCTTAAATCAACTGCAGGACAGAATATATTGAAACGTTTGCAGTACCTGCATATCTGTCTGAAGTTTACCCTGCCCCATAAGTAAAATCCAAATGTTGCGTAAAAGTGATTTAAAAATCTACTTTAAAATAAGCTATTAATAAGAACTGCTTGCTCAATGTACTGTAATTGTGGCCAGTCTGCATCACACCACATACTCAAGGATTGTTTACCTAAAACAGACAGATGAAATATTGAAGCTGAAGAGTTTTCTCTTGGGAAGTTGAACAGGAAATTAACTTTGTTTGGGTTTCCGCTGGTTCCTATAACTGAAGTCCACAAAAACAGGCCTCACACAAACTGTTGATCAGTAGGGGGCAATAGTGAGCGTTTAAACTACAGTATATACAGTACGATGGGTGTTCAAGTCAAACCGCGACTTGTGATGACATTTATGGTGAATGAAGGCCTTGACATTTAAAGAGGAGTTAAAGCACGGTACAATGATGAGACTCGTAGCCGCAGTAAAACATTTGAACGGTGCCAATGTTTTAAAGAAGCCTGTATGTCTGTGAATGACAATCCTGTCATCACTAGAAGCCATTTCCACATGTTTGGGCCATTTAAGGAATTCTTGGGAGGCCAGTGTTCCAGATTTGAAGCTGGCAACCTTGATGGTATCCAAGCACTAGTGAAACGCTGGGAGCATTAGTGCATTAGTGTAGCAGGAGGTTATATGTTATATATTCTGTTATTCTGCATAATCAAAAGTCCCAAATGTAGGATTTTTCATTATGAGTTACTATTTTCTTAATCCTTAAATATACTCAAACTTTAGTTAGATAAAACTTCATCCTATCTTTCAAACAAAGTAAAATGTCCTTACTTTTTAGTTGGGAAAAAAAAAAAATCCCCAGGATGTCTTTACATGTTCACCATGTGAATCAGCCGAGGCGCAGTGTGCTTTGCTAAATCTGTTTAAACTCCAGATTAGTAAAGGGATTTGCATGCAGCATGCCCCTTAGACAGATGCGAACCTTTAAAGGCAAACATAAAAAAACATATTTTAAAACAAATTAGCTAAATGGAGTCAAGTCAGGCAAATTCTGCAAATAGTACTGTAGCTCGGCATGATAAAGGCGATTCATTCCAACATGGATGATTAAAAAAAAACAAAAATTTAATAAAAAATCTTCTCCCAATTGCCATGGAAACGGTCATGAAATTTGAACAGCGCCACCCTCGGTACCGGTGATCCTTGAGAGTATTACACCGTACATGGATTTGTTTTCTCCTAACGCTCGCTGCTATCATTTCCACATTAAGTATGCTGAGGACTTTACACACAGCAAACACACACCAACATGCAAGCAGGAACGCAAACACCAACTTGCGTACAGCCATGTTCCCTCAGCACAATCCACAAATACACACAGAGACGCGCACCCGCGCACGCAACCCCCTCGGGACAAGCGAATGCGCACGCCAGCATGCAGATGCACTCCTGCATTGACATGTTGTGAGGAGACCGGCAGGTGGACGCATTAGCGCGAGTGACAGCGGAGGCCTGGCCTACTTCTCTCAGAGTGTAAATTACATCACACACACACACACACACACACACACAGACAGAAGGAACGGTTGAAGCATCTGACTGCGTGACAGACGATGAATGCCGCTTTCCATTACAAAGCCTCCATTAAGCAAGTGCACTACAGAGGCAGTAAATGGGGCCACGTGGACCCTGTGATCGAATACGTATTTTAAGAAATCTTGTTACTCTTTTTTTTCTTTTTTTTCCAGACATAAATTAAACAAATTAAGCATGATGCGCCTTCCTAAGGCTGTTATCCAGACTTGAAATTAGCAAAGGCGTTTCTAAACAGCTGGCCCATGGGCTGAATCTAGCCCGTGTGTAAACTTTATGCGAGCTGCTATGTAATTTCATATCAGTTTAATTAAAAAGAAAATGCTTCGGTTTTATTTCAACGAGTTTTAATAAAGCTGAGGGAAGCAGGCCAAGCTGTAAACAGCACCATATTCAGAAAAACACATTGGCAGCTAGATTACATTACGTTCCAAATGGATGCAACACCACGGCGAATACAAACATCAGTAACATACGGACACGGAGGAAAGTTTCGAGAGATTCCCCCGGTGCGGGGCGCACGGTGCACGGTGTGGTCAGCGGGTCAGTCAGTGGTGTTGGTTTCCTCTTCACCGGCCAAACTTCGAGCGAATTCAGACCGGGTGAGGAATAACAGGATACTCCCTGTATTTCTTTATATAATCCCCTGCTACACTAATGCACTTATCCCAGTGTCTCACGAGCGCTTGGACGCCATCAAGGTAAAAGGTTTTCTCAGTGCGCCGGAGACATGATCGCACTGCGTGTTTCATGTCGGAAACGCTGGCTTCACAGGAACTCCTTTAATGGCCCAAACGTGGAAATGGCTTGGAGCGAGGTCAGGACTCTTCGGGCGATGCTCTCCCTTTTTGTGGCCATAACCAATTTTTTTTTTCCTGATTGCGTTCCACTCACTGAGTGTTAAAGGGAAAAAGTGCAGGAGGCTCCGAGCCACCTCGGCCGCGATTGCCATTCACGCACGTTCTTTAAAAGGATTACACCATTCAAATGTAAGAATGAGCATGAAGTCTGCATTAAAAGGGTTCACTTTTTTCAAAATAAAATTCAGTACATGACTATTTCTGGAGAGAAATTCGTCAGTATTAGTTTTGTAGCTACAAGAGTAGCTCTGCACCCGTTCCCGAGGCGAGTTCTTAAGGAGAAATTTCATATTGTGAAACGCATTTTCCAGATAATCAGATAATCTGTTTCAGCAACCCAATAATATTACCAATATTACCAACTCCCAGCACTATAACCATGTTTTATAACAAGTTTTGAACAGCTGCAGCTTAACTGGCGTTCAGTTCGGTTGTTCTTATGCCGTAAATGCTTTGCATGCCGAGGGAAATTTCTTGCAAAAAATTTCAGTTCCTAAAACGAAAATCCTTAAGGCGGGTGCTCGTACGCCAAGATACCACGATACTAGCTCCATCATCTTATTCTACACTGTAAAAAAAAAACGGTAAATTTTACGGTAAAAAATGGCAGCTGGGTTGCAGAATTTTACCGTAAAAAATACGGTTGCACCGTTATTGCACTGTAAAAAAAATTAACCGTAAATTTGGCAGACGTCTACCGTAAAAATATGGCAACAGTGATTTTGGTTGTACTCATCATACAGTACTTTACAGATTTTAATTTTTTTTTCGAGCCTGGCCGGGAATCAAACCCAGACCCTGGAGGTGCAAGGTGACAGTGCTAACCACTGCACTACCATGCTTGCTATGCAAGTGTGGTCGTTGTTGGTCTTCCTCGGTTTCCCAACGTCCCCCCGCACGACTTGCACTCCAACATTGACAACGCTTATGTAGCAAGCATGGTAGTGTAGTGGTTAGCACGGTCGCCTTGCACCTCCAGGGTCCAGGTTTGATTCCTGACCAGGCTAAAAAAAAAAAAGAACAATTAAAATCTGTAAAATATGCAGTATAATGAGTGCAATCCCGTATTTTTTACAGTAAACTTCTGGCAACCACTGCTGCCGTTCTTTCATCGTAAAATTTACAGTTTGTTTTTTTACAGTGAAATAACGGTGCTACCGTGTTTTTTTATGGTAAAATTCTGGCAACCACAGCTGCCAGTTTTTTACCATAAAATTTACCGTTTTTTTTTTTTTACAGTGTACTATTTTTTTTTAATTGCTACAACTGAAACAAACTCAATCGTTTACTCTTTATGCGTAACGTAATTAATAGCGTTTCCTATTCAGAAGAAACATAGCTGACTGAGTGACCATTTTAGAAATGATTTGTAAAAATCCTGTAAATTCTTTAAATTCTCGTCAAATCATATAATTTGCATGACTTCCTTCACTTTTATAATATTTTCATTCCACTCTCAAGTTAAATTCTGTATTTTTATTATAGTTACGGCATTTCGCAGTCACCCTCGAATCAGAGCTTTGGATTTTTTCTCATGCTGGTTCACAAGGTCAGGGACTAAGCCTAATATCTAACTCACCTTTTCTGTAATTTGTTGGATAGTGATATTGCCTACTTTTTTTTCCGCTATAGAAGTGAGTCAAAATAACCTTCTGCCTTTCTGCCTAACTCATTGTATCATGATGTTCTTTACATTCTGTACCTTCAAGTTATGTGCAAATACAATCCTGGAAAATCTAAGAGCTTGTTAATGAGTGAATAATTAGACTGCAGTGATTTAGAGCATAACAAGCATGAAAGCCAACAGTCTTGGCATGTGGTTGAACCCATACAGCCAGAAGCTAATAATCCTGGACATCTGCAGATTGTTTAGGCATCCTGAAGTGCCTCAATCTCGTGTCCTTTTCCTCCAAATAGTGAAAAAGGTCTGACCTGCCCAAGGCATAAAGAACCTCTCCACTCGCCCTCCCTCCCACCCGAGCCTTCTTCCTGACCCCGGAGAGAGTGGCTAATAAATAGCGGTGCAGGAAAATGGCCTATTTCCCCTGCAGATGCATCAGTCACGGTGCAGCACACAGGCCCTGGGTCTCAGCGCTCTAACCGCTACCAGACTGGAACCACACAGATGGGACGGGGACTCACGCTGCGTCTGAAATCGTGTACTTCTACTCTAAATAGTGTCGCGGAATAACACTGGGAAAATGAGAAATATGGCCGAAAGCATCGCATTCATCAAAAAAGTGCAGAGATGAAGAATAACAGCTGAAGTGTGGAAACGCTGGAAATGATGAAAATCCTCAAAGAGGTTGTTTTTGAGTTGATTTTTTCAGTTTGGGGTCAAGAGCAGATGCAGACGTCGACTCGATCTAACTATTCTCAAAAGTATTGTTTTATACGAGGATGAAAACACCATTAAAGGAAACGAATCACTGACATTAGAATATAAAGTGATCCAAGTTACCCTAAAGTTCTAGTGACTCCGTGTCCTGTTGTGCGTTATTGCTTTTAAACCATGCTAGTTTGCTAACCCTACTGTAGCAATGATTTATTTATCAACAACTAAAGAGTTAAAGCTAAAAATAAGCTGATCAGCTTTAATGTAATCAGTGATGTTATTATTATTTCAGGTTGGAGCCCACGTACACGTCTGTCTGTCTCTCTGTACAACAAAACTCTCTGTCTAACCTATTAATACAAAGAAATCTGTACATTCTGTAACGTTGACTATCTCACGCCTTGCTAACGCTTAGTTGGACTTCTTTCATCATTAGCCAAATACACTCCCTGTTTAAAGTAGATTATTAAATCCGGCACACACCCGTTCATAACCTCACTTTTACTCAACATTTTGATCTTAAAGCATAACACTGGGCTCTCAGTCCTGGTATTTTACACGCCCTCCCTTCGGACTGCTGTGGATGTGTTTGCTCTAACGGGTGCTATTGATCTGTCCAATCATCTTTAAAGGTTGAGTTCAAAGACATACAGACAGAAGTTTTTCTGGCTTCTGGTCCACCAATGTATGAAATGTAAAGATATCACTGAAAGAACGAGTTCTGACCGACGTGCAGACAAAATCTTTCTTTTATTTATATAGAATAACGAACCATCATTAGGTCTATCCATGTCTATATTAACATGACATGGGGGTGTGGGGTAATCTGCGTTTGTACAGGTGCTGCTCAGTAATGTTTCTCTCCGGCCCCCCTTGGAGAAAACGGCAGACCGAATTACCTTCTGTTTCTCGCTAATCTCAGCAGTCGTCTGATCATTTTAGCCCAAACGAACGAGCCTCTTCGACCGCTTGGACGCCATGTTGTTAATGAGGCGTTAATTATATGACCATATGACGCAAACATCTGCTTTCAAACACAATGCAACCTGCTAGGAACTCACTCCTACTGCGATCATTTTATTCCTGTCTGGTTTGCGAGAATTTCATCACTGACAAGATTAGTCAAGCTAATCTGATCCGAATTGAAGATGAAGAATGAAGATCTCCTTTGTTCAGACTGTAGCTCTTTTCCCACTCTGGTTCATTACCCTAATGTGTTCACCTGTATCTTGTCATGTATTTCTCTTGCTAACCTTTAAGCCGCATGCTTGTTTGTGTTTTCATGAAACCATGACTCCTTTCAGACCTAGTCTAATAAAAATGGTTTGGCCACCACCAACTGGCCAATCAGTTTCGAGAACTCCCCGGCGCTGAGGTTTACTACTTTTGAAAGCGTTAAACACCCAAATCAATGTCACCAGATTTCGCAAACAACAGCTCAGCTTGTGTTTCTCTTTGATCCCCCAAGTGTTAGATGAATACTGCAAGGCATTTAGGGAAAAGTGTGTGTGGGGAAGCAAAAAGAAGTGTAGCGTCAGGATGAATACCTACAACTAAAGATGTTTTGTGAGTTTTTTTTTTTCTTACTTAAAGTTTTAGCTGATGAAAGGTAAAGTGCTAAAACAAGAGCAAAATTTGTTAAAGTGTGTTAATGTGTGTTAAATAATGTACAAACCTAAAGACCCAGTACATTTAAGCAGGTAGCTCCCAGTGGAGAATAAGATGTTAATGATGTAATAATTTTTTGTTCTGTAATAAATTGTAATAAAAACATAAAAGAAAAAATGCATAATTCATACGACATTTGTTCCTAGGAATCAGCAATATGGAAAATGTGGTGAAAAATCCACAATCCCCTTCAGTACAAATGTACTCACTCAAATATTAGACATATTATTTTAATATGTGCAATAACATTCAGAATATTTTTATTGCAACCATAAAGATTTAATATTTCTAAGAGAACACATTCAGCAGCCATTTCAAAGGCTCTGGTCACCTCATGTGCATATACAGTACTATCCTATATTGCCAAAAGTATTCGCTCACCTACTGTATGCATATGAACTTGAGTAACATCAAATTCTTAATCCTCAGGGTTTAATATGATGTCGGTCGCCCATTCCAGCTAGAACAGTTTCAACTCTTCTGCGAAGGCTTTCCACAAGGTTTAGGAGTGTGTTTATGGGGAGTTTTATTATTTTGTTTTTACCATTTTTCCAGAAGTGCATCTCTGAGGTCAGACACTGATGTTGGACGAGAAGGCCTGGCTCGCAGTCTCCGCTCTAATTCATCTCAAAGGTGTTCTACTGGGTTGAGGTGCAGGACGGTCAAGTTGCTCGCTCATCCATGTCTTTATGGACCTTGCTTGGTGCACAGTCATGTTGGAACAGGAAGGGGCCGTCCCCAAACTGTTCCAACAAAGTTGAGAGCATGACATTGTCCAAAATGTCTTGGTATACTGAAGCATTGAGAGTTCATTTTCCTGGACTTAAGGGGCCGAGCCCAACTCCTGAAAAACAACCCCACACCAGTTCCAACACGAGTACACAAAGCAAGGTCCATACAGGAGAGAACTGATATTATTACACCCGTTATACACCATTACGTAGAAACTCAAACATACACACCCCCTGTAGAACTGATAATGTATTTGAATAAGTAAATTGTAAGAGCTTTTAGAGAACGCCTTTGCGTTAAAAGCATTAAAATCTGTCCCCACTGCTGTAGAAAAAGGAACACTTGTTCTCCGTTAGTCTGGCCTCGAGGCATTGAATGCATTTGCGATGTAGCAGCTGAGCGTATGCAGCACGGGGACGCCGATCCTGTCCATTAGGCCAAAGTCCAGGTAGGAGGCCGACACTTTTCTACGTGTGAGGTTGTAATTCCGTCACGGTGTTGATGAAGCTCATTAATCACGTGTGACAGAGAGCACATGCAGCGTTCACGCCGCTAGCACAGGACACATCAGACATCAACGTTAGATTCCCTCCATGACTATCCTCAGCTCCGCACCACAGCTACTCTCCTTACAGCAGGGCTGCCTTTAATTTGGCGCATTAAGTGCTTAATTAAGCCTCAGACTATATTAAGCGGAGATGCTGCATACAGCTTAGAGCTAAACTTTCACACCTTGTTATCCTCTGATTTAGAAATATCTCAAACTGATGAGCTCTGTCTTATATCAGGGGCTAATCATCTGTAACGAAGAATACATTAGTATATTAATGAGATGACTTTTTTTTTAAAAAAAGATGTGCAAAAGTTTATGCTATGTTTCTTGTTTTGACTTATACACACAGCGCTGTTGCATTATTCATTCTGATTGGTCAGAGGTTCTTGATTGACTGTAGGGTTCATATTATTGTAATGGTTTATACAGTACAGACCAAAAGTTTGGACACACCTTCTCATTCAGTGAGTTTTCTTTCTTGTGTTCTTTCTTGTGTTCTTTAGCCCAAACGCGTCTCTTCTGCTTGTTGCCTGTCCTTAGCAGTGGTTTCCCAGCAGATCTTCTACCATGAAGGCCTGATTCACACAATCTCCTCTTAACAGTTGTTCTAGAGACGTGTCTGCTACTAGAACTCTGTGTCGCATTGACCTGCTCTCTGATCTGAGCTGCTGTTAACCGCCGATTTCTGAGGCTGGTGACTCGGATGAACTTATCCTCCGCAGCAGAGGCGACTCTCGGTCTTCCTTTCCTGGCGCGGTCCGCATGTGAGCCAGTTTCTTTGTAGCGCTTGATTTTTTTTGTGACTGCACTTGGGGACACTTTCAAAGTTTTCCCAATTTTTCAGACTGACTGACCTTCATTTCTTAAAGTAATGATGCCACTCGTTTTTTTTCACTTAGCTGCTTTTTTCTTGCCATAATACTAATTCAACCTCTTTGAATGAGAAGGTGTGTCCAAACTTTTGGTCTGTACTGTATAACAGCTGACACATTAATATATAACAATAGGCAATATATAATAATTGTTTTATTAACTTCGATTGAGTGAAAAAAAAGTGAGTCTGGTACTGAAACAACTGCTTTAATGTAGGAAACAAGTGTATAAAAGTACAAGACCTTGTCTTTTAATCAACACGGATAAAAGGGCCGTTCAAGTCAAACTGGGACTTGTGATTGCTTGAAGTCATCTGTATATGTTGGTCGGTTTTACACCTTCATTCACTTTATTAAATTTCATCACAAGCCCAGGTTCGACTTAAACACCCCCTGTATAATTAAATTACTGTGGAATTAGAGGAACAAACACATCAGGGTGTGCAGCTGCAGAAAAATAATAAACGAAAATGTTAACATAAAAAAAAATTACATATAATTATGTTTATGGCATTTCGCAGACACCCTTATCCAGAGCAACTAACATTTATTTCATGACACATATGAGGAGTTAAGGGCCTTGCTCAAGGGCCCAACAGTGGCAACTTGTTGGTGCTGGGGGTTGAACCTGGAACTTCCGATTAGTAGTCCAAGACCTTAACCACTGAGCTACCCCGCCCCTAAACTCTACTATATACAATTTATGGGAATATTTAGCATTATTTCTGAGAAGAATCTATAAATAACTAATAAAACTACTAAATTACAAAAATTCGGAATTGACCAATACTATGACAAATTCTGAATTGAGTCTGGATGGTTAAAAGACAGGGCTTGATTTTATGCATGAAAAGCTGATGTGTAAACATTTAGCCACATAACTGTTGCATATTCATAAGATTATTTTTTTTACCCACATGCTGTTTGTGCATTTCTAAAAAATAAATAAATAAATAAAAAAGCGAGAGAGAGGAAAAAACATCCTTCATTTACATATTCACAAATAGAAGCAAAAGTGCAATCATTCTCACCTGGTTCATTTTCTCTCTCTCTCTCTCTCTCTCTCTCTCTCAAGGGCTGATAAATGTTATTTACACGAGAGAGGAAGCGCCGTGAACGTTCGGACTGAAGCACCTGGCTGCTTGCAGGCAGAGACAAAGTGCCTCCAGATAGGAATCCTACAGCACTATCTATCTGCCTTATTAGACCCGGCCCTCAGGAGTCGAGAGTACGGGGACGGAGGCTCCGGTGTTATGTAGGCCAGTCGGAAACGCTCGTGCAGAATGAACGGCGAGCAGAAAATGATATCTGGTCAACCTTGTACATGAGCGAGTTATTGCTGTTACATCATAGCAGCTGGAAGGAGAAAAAAAATATATACAGCAATATGAAGGGAAAGGTGATGATGACATACACCACTGGAGCCGGTTCAATGGAATCTTCTTTGTGCATACTGTGTGTGTGTGTGTGTGTGTGTGTGTGTGTGTGTGTGTGTGTGTGTGTGTGTGTGTGTGTGTGTGTAATAATTAGGGATGCACTGATTCCAATGCTCGTAGCAGGGCTGACATTGTGCCTATGATACATCTGATGCCACATACTAGGGAAACGGTGCCCTAATGAACAGACGGCACGCAATGACAGGATGTTTTACATGACGTCTTCCTACGATACATGCAACCTGATTACATGACCTAAATAAAAGTTCATTAGCTTTACAGTACAGACATGCAAGATCTTAAGACACCTGAGGTTTATGATAAATTACACCCACAGCAACTTTGTGCTTTTAAATAAGTAAGGTTTAGCCATTAATACATTATTAATACTGTAGCTTTAGCATCTTTAACAATGTACTGTAACATTGTACTGTAAATTTGCTGTATTTTAAAAAAAGTAGAATAGATGTAAATATACAATAGTTCTCCATTTTCAGGTTGCTTCATATGTAATACAACACCATACTGTTGATGCATTGCATTCTTTTATTTTTTTATGCTTATTTTAGATTCTAGACATTACTAGGGTTCCTAATGTGTTATGTGTTTATTTTTTCATCAGTGTGACCTTCAAAACCCCAAATTGTGTATTCTTTAAACAAAAACTTCATTCACTCAATAAATGTAGTGTTTATAAGATATAAGGTACTGTAGTACGGAACTCCACTTTGAAGCATTACTTGGCCTGTGATACGTGGACTTCGGCGTATGAGAAGATGGATACGTCTGAGTATTGCTACAGCAAGCCGGTCTTTTTTGGAGCTTTTCGTTCTCACGTCTACATTATTACTACGAACAGTTTGACCTTGTTAACGTTCTATTTTTCACACTTTAGCTTAGCCGTGAGCACGCTCCGTTCAACTCTTCACCCTTTTTTTGCCATTTCATTAATTTGACAAAGATCCAGCACAAGTGACATTAGTCAGGTTTAGAACAAAAATTATTTGAAATAAAATATGTATACTGTTTTCATTTTTTTTTTAAAACATTGTTTTCCATGCATTTCTTTATTTCTGTAGAGTAACAGGACACGTGACCTATTATGATTAGGATACTGCACTCATATTGTATTGTATTAAAAGTAAATAAGTAAATATTTACTTATCTAAGTAAATATTTAGCTTTATTTACTTTTAAGTAAATAAAGATAAAAACAAGCATGTGTTCATAAAAGACAATCTTTTTACATTTAAAAAAATAATGAAATATTTAAAAACTCAAACTATAGTTAGTCTGTTTTTTAAATTCTTTTTGCCACTACCGTTATGAAAAATAAGTATTTTATTTGAAATGATTTAATAAAAAATATTTCAGTGTAAAAGTACAGAATAGAAAGCAGTAATGCTGTAAGTACTAAATGATACTCTATTTCCTACACAGTACTATACTGCACGTCACCTTCTAGTAATAAACTGCATTTTTTTTTTAAAGAGAAAAATCATACCTTAGTGATGAAGCTGATGCCATTTAGTTGCTGTAGGAGGAGGGATGAGGAGTTGACCTTCAACCGATCTTTAAAAATGTCTTTCAGAAGGCCCAGTTCGACCAGGTCGTGATTTCAAGCTTTCTATCTCAGATTGGCAAAACTGCTGAGCTCTTTGAAAACCAGAAATTTCTTTTGGAATTTTTTTTTACTTCTAGGTACGATTAAAGATGGGTAAATTCCAATCTAAAAAGAAGGAAACGAAAAGAATGGAAAAATGCCAACGATTAGCCACTATCGTCCACTGGCAACAAAAGATTTGGGTGCAAAAACAATAAAGTGTACTTTACAGTACATACAGCTGTCTAAAGGTGATTTTATACGCTTCTCTGATTATCTCTACAACAACCCGACTCGATCCAAACTAACCTATTTATCACTTAGAATCAGCTCGCTAAATACTGTATATTAACGAATTATCTAGTTTTTAATGTGCATCAACATCCAATTACAATAAACAGAGATAAACAAAATGTGCCGTGATTGATTACATGTCAACAGAATCAAAATACTAAATTAATTTATTTTAATTAACCTTTATAAAAGACACATACAGGATTTTTTGCCATAAACGCCTTGCTTTTCAATACACTTTGTTCATCTGTCAACAAGCTTTCGTATTCCCTCAATAAAATCTGTTTTAGGCTGAACATCTTCAGCAAAAGTAAATCTTCGTTCTCATAGGGCTGCTTTCGGGAGATCAAACATGTGAAAGTGTGATGGAGCCAGATCAGGACTATAGGGAGGATGCTTTAACACCTCGAAACTAAGTTTTTTGCAGAGTGTCGACAGTGTGGGCAGAAGTGTGCGGACGTGCATCATCATGCGAGATCACGACGCACTTGGATATCATTCCTTTGTGTTTAATCCGAAGTTTAGGCTTCAGTTCTTCAATAAGTGCCTCACTGTAACAAGCGCTGTTGACTGTTGAACCTTTTTCCTGATAATGTTCCAATACTTCTGGCCCTTAAGAATTCCAGAAAACTGCAAGCGTTGATGAAATTTCCAGCTGAAGGTTGATTTTGTAACTTTTTCTCAGTCGGTGATTGAAGATGTTTCCATTCCATACTCTGCCGTTTACTCTCAGGCTCGTGGTGATGAATCCGTGTCTCGTCACCAGGAATGATTCTCGTTAAGAAACGTTCACCTTCCTTAGAGGATCAGTTCATATCCAAACACCAGAAAACAGATCACAGCACGCTGCTCTTCTTTCATGAAAATCACAAGTGGGGCGTCCATTTTTGCTTGCCACGAATAAACTGATGTAACACGTTTACACCTGCACAGCGGTGACTGGGGAGACTGTAGCCTTGAACGGAAAGCGCTGGTAAGACAAGGCAGAAGTTTTAATATAACTGAAGTGCGGACCATTTTTGACTCATGCTTAGCATCTTTAGCATTCTGCAATAAGAGTAGGGTTGGGTATCGTTTGGGTTTTTTTCGATACCGGTGCCAAATCGATACTTTTAAACCGGTACCGGTGTCAAAACGGTGCCTGAACCGATTCTTTGCAAAAGCCACAACATGATGGCTCAAGAATACATTTTTGTTTAACAAAAAATGGAATGCTTAAAATTTAACAATATATTAAAAGTTTACGTACTAGCTGGAAAGCCATAATTATAAACAGAATCCATGTTACATTAGTATTTTACACATCGTTTGACCATTTGTTAGCATGAATACAAGATTTGCATTGTGCAGTTAACATTACATTAGCCTACTGCTAACCTGTGGAAAGGCTGCTGTCGTCATTATAATCCTTTTTGCTACGGTTGGTGTGACTGGAGCTGGGCTCATCCACACCAATAGTGGCAGCTGTTGTCTGTATGCTATCAAAAACCTCTGCTTTTAACTTTATTCCGTGTCCCCCCAAATTTTTCATTAGATTTGATGTGTTTCCCCCTTTACACACAACTGCTGTAAAACATTTACTACACGTCGCGGTGTCGGAATCCTTTCTTGTGAAATATAGCCACACTTTCGACCGTTTAGTTTTAGGCATTTTAACGATCAAGTTAAGATAGCGGTAGACCCCCTGCCGTCAGAGCGAATGTAACGTTTGTTGCTGCATTCACGCGCATCTCATATGGTCTCATTTCCTGATGATTATTTTTTTTTATCTAATCTAATAAATATTTAATCTACAAAAATAAAATGGACAGTAGCATTACTGCAACAATGTTTTGGATTTGTATTATACAAATATATTATTATTATATTATAATTACGGAAATAATTTATTTTTCCGATCATTTCTGACACCCCATGAATGCAGTATTTAAATTTTACTAGCGATCATGTGTGTTGATGAATCTAATGCTTATTACAACCATGTTATCATCAAAGCCCCAGAGAACAAATATATTAATCAACAGTTCAGGCTTTTAAGTGGCACTGAAATGAGGCACCGAAATTTGCGTTCTGTTTCGGTCTGGTACATACCGGTTACATAGGTACCGGTGCCGTATTGGCACCGGTTTTCGGTACCCAACCCTAAATAAGAGTGGTCATTTATTCATCCTTAGTAAATGTCTGGTCATGGTCGCAGTGGTTTAAATTACAGGTAGGCTACTGGTTTGTTCATATCTTAAATAAAACTTCTAGTTTAACATTTAGGTGCTGTTTGGCTTTTTGATAAATTCCGCCTTCTGTGTTATGATTGGTTAAAGGATTCAGTCTCATCTTTGTTTGGTTAGATGTGAAATGACAAGCCAGTCAGTGCTCCTTCCTCAGCCAGAGACTCAGTGGATGGAAGTCTAAAGTAAAGCCAGGGAAAGTGTTGTTCCAGCAGAGATTAGGAAGAGAAGCATAATTTCCTTTCCGGGAACTTGTTGCATCCCCTAATGTTACCCCAAATATGCGCAGCAAGGATATATTTATTCCGACTAGGAAGAAACAGTCGAATCAAGGGTTCAGATGGCTAATATTTACCTATTAAACAGACCTATTATCTGTAAAAAAAAAAGTTTACACCTTCCTCTCATTCCTACTGAAAATTTCTTACCATCAGGCTGGATCGCGTCAGGCTGCTCTGATCGAGGTGCATTTTAATTTCACTTGGGCCATTATTCCAATTATTAATGGAATCCATAAACCTGTTGTGTAAATACTGATTGAGCCTAAACCCTTATAGCACTTTCAATGCTACAAGGTCGAAACACTGCTCTATATTTTGATGGATTAAAGCCTCCAGCTGATGTGTTTCAGAGGGAAAATTATATTGTTGCGTTTTGGTCCCGAGACAAAACAGAAATTTGCAGAGTTTACAATATACATGTTTTTTCTCACCTTTTCAGAATTCCCCAGAAGACACCTTATTTCTTTTCATTTCTCCAGGCGCTACTGCTTATATGTAGTTATTAAATTAGCATTAAAAAATAAATAAATAAAAAATCATCGTCTGGAGCTTCATCCCCCGCTCACGCCAAAGTCCCCGTGCTCCCTTTTTCATTTCGCAGCAACGGGTCATAAAAGGCTCCTTTGCACACTCCGAGAAGACTTCATTCATCCGAAATGCAATTACATGTATGAGGGTTAATGAAATAAGGGGGAGATTACGAGGCGGTGTGTGTGTGCGGCGTGTAGCGAACGTACACCTGCGAGCAGACAAAGCCAAAGTCATTAAGGCCAATGCTGGTCTGCAGCGTTTAATTAAGGATTAAAAATGAGGTCAGCGGCGGAAGGACAAACGTATTCTAATGAGCTATGAATGTGTGGTGCATGAAGATTTACTGCGCCGCTGGTATTGTTGTTGTTGGTGTTTGTGTGTGTGTGTGTTTGTCTTTTTCTTTTCAAAGAAACATCATCAACAACCTTGCTAACTGAAAATGCTCTCGCTGCCACTCCTGGATAACTTCATGTCACTGAGGTTTAAGCCCCCCCCCCTCCCCCCCTCTCTCTCCCCTGATGGTGTGTCGTGCTCCGTATGGACACCGGAGGTCCAGGCGATCACCTTTGCACTGCAAAAATCAATCTCGAGGCATGAACAGGTGTTCCTCCTGCCCGTGCGTTAGAGTGAGAGTGTGTGTCAGGCGGTGTGTGCGGTGCCTGACCTTGGATTTCTCTCACAGTTCTGACACAGAACACCTGCTGGCCTGATCCGATCCGATCTGATCTGCATCTTGACCATGGGGTCAATGCCACCCATTGTCCTTGCTCTTCACAAAAAGAAAGAAAAGAAAAAAAAAAAGAAAATGCTGACATGTAAAGAAGAAGGTAGTCACCTTCATCTCATATCACATTTGAGGAACAGTTACACAACGACAAACCGTCACCCTGGATATCTGTATAAATAAGTGCTCTGAGTATCTGTTTTAGTATTATTATTTTTTACTTGAAGTGGGCGTGGCCTAAACCTTCTTCTTACTGTCTTGATATAGAAGTGGATTAATTCCGCACGCTAGCTTCATCAGTAGTACTCTCAAGTTCATGCTAATAACACTCTAGCCAGCCACTTTATTGGGTGAACATTGAGACATACTCTGTTGGACCCCCCTTTTGCCTTCAGACCTGCCTTGGTTCTTCATGGCATATGTTCAACAAGGTGCTGGAAACATTCTTTCAGTCTCCTGAACATCTGTGATATGAATCTCTCGTTCCACCAGATCCCGAAGGTGCTCCATTGGATTGAGATCTGGCGACTGTGGAGGCAGTTTGACTACAACAATTCAGAGCACACTTGTCATGTTCAAGAATCCAGGCTAAGATGATTTTAGCTTTAGGCGAGACATCTTGTGGTCATAAAAGGATGGACACGGAAGGGCCAAAAGGTGTGCCAAGAAAATATCCTCACGACACTATAACACCACCATCAGCCTGTACCGCCGATACAATGTTCACAATGGATCCATGCTTTCATGTGGTTTACGCCAATGGCTAACCCTAGTGAATATCACAGCAGAAATTCAGACTCATCGCTCGTCTTCTATTGTCCAAGGTTGGCGAGCCCATGCAAATTGTAGCCTCAGTTTCCTGTTCTTAGCTGGGAGGAGTGGCACGCCATGTGGTTCTTCTGTTCTTGCATTCAATGATTCTTTTCAGCATACCTGGGTTGTAATGAGATTTTATTTGATTTTTTGTTGCCGCTATAAAACCTAGGAAGGGTTTGTGTGTGAAAATTCCAGTCGTTTCTGAAATATTAAGACCATATTAGCACCAACAACCAGGTCACATTCAAAGTCACTTAAATCACCTTTCTTCTTCATTCTGATGCTCAGTTTGAACTTAAGCAGATCGTCTTGACCATGTCTACACGCCCCATTGCAGTGAGAAATGATTGTATGATTAGATATTTGCATTTAAGAGCAGTTGAACAGGTGCTCCTTATGAAGTGGCCAGTGTAAATATAATATTACAAATATATAAATGTAACAAGTTCATAATAATAAAGGTTAATTTCAAGCATTGGTAAACGAACAAAGTGTTGTAAATGCATCGCATGTTTATGAACATGGTCTTTTTTTATCCTGTGAGCTTTATATCTGATCTCTCACAGATGCTCACACCCACAAGAAAGTGAAAAACCTCTTGCTGGAGCAAATAATTTGTTACGTCCCACAGGATCCCAATCCTAATTTACACTTCTAGTTTTAACCAAAACAAAAGTGCGCCTCCTGTTTGTATCTCTGCGCGCATCTGTTTTTATTAGAACACCTTATCTGTTCAATTTGAATAATGCATTCGTGTTCGGCTGCATCTCTACAGTAGTTTATGGACAGCTCTCAAAAAAGTTCATCTCTGACATTTCTTATCGTGTAAGAACGCTTCTCGTAAAAGGTCAGCGCTGGCGCAGAAGTGATTCTTAATCTCACGTAAAATTGCGTTTCTGTCATGTGCAGAAAAAGAAAGGCATGGCGCGTTTTCCGCAGCTCCTGATTTAATATCTCGCTATGAGGAGGCCTTTCGGAAGAAAATGCTCGCCGGGCGAAAGGAAATGATGCAATCGCTAATGGGCGCTGCTATTTTCAGACGGCAATCGCTGCCAAATGACAACAGGAAGGCAGGGCGAGGGCAGAGATTTCAGATCTCCGTCCTCTCGTTGCCTCTCAACTCCACTTCACTCGTGATCGTCTCCTTCTGCTCGAACGCCCACATGAGCTCTGCACAAAAGTTCCAAACAATTTGCATGCCGAGCACACTTTCAGACTCGAAACGCCAGCCTCGTTTTTGCTCGTCGATCCGCGGCTCGGTGCCAGCCTGACCCTGCAACTTGATTATTGTTATTTTTATCGCACAATCCTCACGATTTCCGCGGTTTTCCTCTCCCTTACACACATTTGTTTAATTTCATATTGCATGACTTCTTTTTTCCCTCACCAGGAATAAACCGCGCATACTGTCATCCTGTACATTGCACGCCTTGCTTGTAAAGAAACGCAGGTGAGCGGTGATTAATATGAAATGCACAACATTTAGTTTAGCAACAGAGCTCATGCAACATTCATTTCCTGAAGACACTGCACATTTCCCAGAGTGCATGAATATATAAATCATCCTATTAGCAACCAAATGGCTGCCACATGTTGTAAACGATTAGAGTGATGCACAAACCCTGTTCAGGATGCCACTGTTTAGTGCTTTCAACGCTCTGGTGCTTTTATAAAAATGATAAATAATTAGCTGACTGGTTGAATTAGACGTTTGAGGAAGGAAAACATACATAGAAGGCAAGATAACCGTGAGATCTGTGATGTTTCGTGCCAGAGGTCACTAATGGTTTCTTACAGTACAAGCTTGTGGGAGCTAATTGCAAAAATGGCACTAATAAATGCCATACTGTACTGAAAATACACGTTAGCTAGCATGACAGATGATTAACATGTTAGCTAGGGAGTTTTTGAATGGCTTTTAACTTGAGCAAGCAAAACAATGACAAGCATGACTGCTCTTCAGGGATTTTTCTGTTTACCTAGCAAAAGAAGGAACAAATCCTGGCAGAAGTAAAAAAAAAAAAAAAAAAAAAAAAGGCTAAATACAATGTGTCTTTTGGTATGTGATTAGCATGTAATCAACGGCAGGTAACAATTATTTACCTAGCAACAAATCTGGAAGATGATCATAATGCTAGCCAAGAACAATTTATTTAACCATAAACAAATAAAGCAGCATGCTTGGGAATTCTAACCATCTACAGTAGCTAGGGGAGCAGTGTACATTTTTATCATTATTTAACAATTTTTCTTTTTTAATTAGCTGTGATAATATATATCACAGCTAATTGATATATTGTGTCTTGTCCCTAGTAACAAGACATAATATGTCAAAGTCATAATTATATGTCATAATATGTCAAATGAGTGAGCTTGGCCCTCACTCATTATTTAGAGGTCAGGGGTTACTTATAAACATATAAATGTCACCTCTTTCACCTAGTGCAAAGGAAATGTCCAGGATTGAGGGACGAGGGACACAGATGATCTTATACACAGAAGGCACACTGGCATACTGTAAATATGGCCGTGCAAACAGACATTCAGGGTAAAACAGTGCGAACAGGAACAGCGCACTATGAAGAAAAGGTGTCAGGTTTGTAAAAGCCCACTTTTACACCCTATAGAATCATACATCTTTGTGTCTCTCTCGAAAAGCAGTTCTTGTTTAACTGAAGACACAAGTGAACATCTCATACCTGGCATTTCCATGGTGTTTTTTGCTGCTTACCATAAACTGATTTGCAATTCACACAGACCCTGTGACCAGCAGTGGCAACATTCCTGGCATCTGAGGTCAGTCCATGAGCTGGTTGTGCACCATCACAGGTGAAGCCTCATCGTGTGGTCAACTGTTTAAAAATACAAGAGATCCATCCCGAACCCAGACCCCAGTCGTGGTCCAGGATCCCATGCGGGTAGGAATCGCAGAGTCTGTGTTTTCCATGACATAGTGATGGTCTGTCTGTATCTTGCCTGCTTGTTTGCATTTGGTCTCTGTAAAACAGGTGGCTGATCATTTTAATGGTTTATATAAAAAAAAACATGTTTATAAATGTTTATAAACAACTGTTTATAAAAAAGGAAAAAAAACATAAGCATGATAACAATAAAATTTATTTAAGTATTGATCATGGATAAAGACAACACAAGCTTTTGTAATGTTATACAAAGATTTATACTTTTTGCATTATGATTTACATTTACACCTTAATAACACAAACAACTGTAGGCTACATAAGGCAGTATTTTAGGCACCGGGAGCTAAAGTGTTTGTGCTAAATAACATTATTGATAGCAGTGTCATAAGCTAACCAAAAACTGAACCAAATAGCTACCGTAACATGAAGCTTTCCAAAACAGGGTGAAATAAATTATAAACATTTACACCACAGCTGAAACTGACAACCATCTGTAATCCTCATACTGTAAGGCTTAGCCACCATGAGCTATCCTGTTTGTGCTAAGCTACATAAGGCAGTATGTTAGCATGATTTAGCAGTGTTATCTACATGCTAACCAAACCATGCAAGTGACATTAAATGACAATGTTTCACATAAACTGGGAAAAGCTTGTGAGAAATGAGGAAAAATAAATTAATATTAGTTTTATATTATCAGAATAAGGATTATAAAAGATTTAAAAATTTACCCATGGTAACAGCTTACTGTATTCTCCTCCTTCGTTCTCTGTTGGAGTCTCAGTGTTGTTCTGAGGTAAATCTAAACTCCTCCCACTGTCCAGAACATTCTGTAAAGCGCCTAACACCATCTACACGCACAGGAAAATTACCGGATCTACTGGGTGTGTGTGTGCGCGCGTGTGTGTGTGTTTGGGGGCGTGTCCTTGTATGTAGATTACCCTGACTGTTTCCCTGTGAACAGCGTGTGGGCGTGTCCTGTCTCAGGTCATTATCAGATAATGAAGTGTGGCAGAAAGACTGTATCTCTCCTAAGATTCATATTGAATACATAATCTGAGAATATTTATTTTTTATATATTTTATTTTTTAAGCTTGCTCCATTTAAAAGTAGACACTTTAAGCTTTCTATACATATACATATATAGATATATAGACATATGGATATGTGTGTGTGCAGTATTCATTGAGTTTCAGTTCATTTTAGTCATACATTTCAAAAAGATTTTCCGGGGAGACTGAGACGGCAGAAAGCGCACCCTGTTTATTTTCTTTATTTTACAAAAGCACATTGTTTGATTGATATGTGAGTGTACATTAACAAATGAAGACCCTTTACAGATTTAAATGATGTTTTACACTTATGTGTATGATTAAAAATGATGGAGCATTTTAAGTTATTTTCACGGTTACCAGAAAAAATGCAAGTGGTCCCACTGCCGGAACCGCCGCCCCCATGATGCTGGTGCTGGTATGGTGGTAACCCTGCTGATGCTGGTGACCAGCATCATAATGCTGTAATGCTGGTGCTGGTATGCCGCTCACCCTGCTGATGCAGGTGCTGGTGACCAGCATTATAGCGCCAAGATGCTGGTACTGGTATGCTGGTCACCTTACTGATGCTGGCATACCAGTACCAAAACACAATATTTGCTGGTATAATTGCTGGTCAAGCTGGTGACCAGGTATGATGGTCTATGCTGTTTTTTTTTTTCAGTTTTAAGTTATTTCCATTGATTACTTTTTTAAAATATGCATTTATATTTATATTGTGGTGTGTTTTTAAGGTTTCCTCCGGGTACTCCGGTTTCCTCCCACAGTCCAAAGACATGCAGATTAGACTAATTGGCGTTCCCAAATCGCCCGTAGTGTGTGAATGAGTGTGTGAATGAGTGTTTGTGTGTGTGTGCCCTACAATGATAGGCACCCTGTCCAGGGTGTACCCCGCCTTGTGCCTAAGTCTCCTGGGATAGGCTCCAGGACCCCGTGACCCAGAATACAGGATTAAGCAGTATAGAAGATGAGTGAGTGAGTGTTGTGTTTTAAGATAACCCAGCAGATATTTAATAAATGTATGTAAATGCATTTAAAGACAACACTACACGGTCCATGTATTCATGTCAGATTTTTTATGTAAGTGACTAGCATTTTTTTTTCTAAGGTAGCAGGTATAGATGGCAACTAGCACTTTAGCCACATGATAAAGCTAAATGTTTCTATCACATGTGCAGTTCATATTGACATACAATACGGTATATCATATTTATGAAGAATAATATTTTTTGTATTATAAAAGATTGGATTTATTATTTTTTTAAAGATGCTCTTTAGTGCCAGAGGTTTATTTAATTTAATTTTATTTATTTAATTATTCATTGGTCCTAAAAAAAACCTCCCTGTTAAAATCATAAATCAGAACTGCTGTCCTTTTTTTTTTTTTTTGTAAATTCCGTAACTATTATAACCCTCCGCCCTGGCTGTCTATGATTCAGGAAAGAGTCTCAGTGAAACGGACGGATGTTCCGGCTGAAAACGTTTCTATGTCTCGTTAGTGGAATCCATTTGGATGGGCTGCACTTTTAGCCCTGACCCCAAAATCTAGAACTTCCTCTGCTTTTGTCAAAGTGAATTGCACTTGAAAGCACCTTTAAAAAAATAAATAAAAATCCCTATGCCTACATGTCATCCCTTTACGGCTATTACCCACTCCGCCGCTTCAAGAGAGGCACTGGGGAAGTGCAACCACAACACACTGCTGTGATAAGTAGAGAAATGACGGATTGCTTCTCCCGCCTCCGTGTTGCCGGCCCAGCTGCTGCAGCTCGACTCGAATGTCACCCAAGAGAAGCTGAACCATCGAGTTGGCAATGCCAGAGGAGTGACAGAGGCGAAGCGAAGGTGCTCGTGACCGAGTGTCCTCTGCAGCGACGAGGAAGTGTACACTTTCTGCACTTCAGATTAATGGTGGGGGGGGGGGGGGGGGACAGTTCCCATACAGACAGCTAAACGCAGGGCCGATAATGTCAAAAGAACCTCAAAAAATTCAGGACAAAGATTAATTTTTTAATAAAACATTAGAGGGCTAATCTGACACAGATGTTATTTTCAATAAGATATATAATAACTAGGACCTAGTTCTTTATATGCTCTTACTGTATGCATATAAAGCGGCAGAATGGGTAATAGCCATAAAGGTTGCTATATAAATTGAATTTAACCGGGGCAGGTCATTCTTAGCAATTCATAAGACTATCTAATTAACTACTAACACTTAATACTTATTATAGACAGGAGGTGTTTATTTACTTAACAACGCCAAATGCTGGTAACGATAGTAATTTGACATTTAATTTCATTCTAATATCAGATGAAGCAGATAACTATATACATATACAGTACTGTATATAATGTATGTAAAAAGTCTTGTGCCAGCCCTCATTTCTTTCTATTAAATGTAGCTAATTAAATTATATAGATTAAATTAAAGTAATGGGAAAAACTGTATTACTATATATTACTAAAGACATTTCAGCTGCAGCCTCATTTCCCCTCTTGTCCGTTCCAACCACTAAGCATTCAGCATCACCAGTACACTAATCACCGGCTTGATCATCTGTCATCATCTGCACCTGTTTCTCACCCTAAGATATATTATTCTTGAATGATTCATAGATCACTGTCTGCCTTAACAACCCAACCAAAAAGAAAAAGAAAAAGACATTTCTCAGTTACAGGGACTGGACTGAAAATGAGAGCCTTCAGTCCTTCAGGAAACAAGAAAGTCTGGCTCATGTGAGTGTTTCAAGACTTTGCACATTAGTGTAGATAGAGTTGACAGCCCAATTAGATCTTAGAAAAAATAAACACACTACAGATTGCATTATAGCCCGATAGAAGGGAATAATATCATAACCAAAGCAGAGACTGCAAGGATTAAGGATTAAGTAATTATAAGGATTATTACTAATGAGTTTTTTTTTTAAGGCTCAGAAAACATTTTAATGGACGCTTATTCTTCTAAGATGACATTAATGTTTGTTTTTTAAGAAAAAAAATAACTATTGTGAGATTTTATAGTGATCTACTTATATTTCATGCTGAGAACATAAGTGAGGATGCCTCTTCATTGGCTTTATAAGATCATCAGCTAAACACTAATTCTGCCACTCAAGACAACATTGAAGGTAAAAGCGATCTTTGAATTCCAGGCAGCCTTGAGGACACTTTAGTTCTCTTGAAAATCAAAACATAAGGTGTCCATGGAGCTTATTATATTACAGCATGTACAGTATATGATGGATTTGAGGATCTTGTCATGAGCTGAAACTGTATTTCCACATCCACATTATTTCCTGCAGTTTTTTGGTATAACTTTGTTACATGCCTTCAAACTTTAAGACATGTGCCCAAAAGTTTGGTTTCAAATCTCACTACAGGGGGAAAGAAAGAAAAGTAATTACGTTTGTCCAAGATGGCTGCCCACATAAAGTTACAGTTACATAATAAATATATATTTAACAATAGGGTATAAGCAGGTATTTTAGACCCCGTCACCGACAGGTAAAGAGTTTGTAGAAATAGTTAATGGGTTAAATGGAAGCTAAAAATAAGCTGATCAGCATCTGACACGTAAGTGCTCATAACTTCTCTTCTACTCAACATTTCGATTTAGTTTAAAGCTCAAGGTTCAGTTTTCATAGTGTAGGTCAAACTTTTTCGGAGTTCGCCGTGCTGTGCCGCTCTTCTGTTTGTGTTTGGGGAGGATCGTGGAAGTTTGTAGATGCATTGCTGTCATTCCTTTGATTGGCTCTGAGTCTGAGTGACGCATATAGCCACGCCCATCCCAAAGGACAAGCACGGAATTGATTGGCTCTGTTGAGTGATGCAGCTATCCGCACCCATCTCAAGGGAAAAATGGCTGGACGGACATACATAAAATTTTTCTGAGACTGGTTTCTGGTCCTCTAATGTAAGAATCTGAAATGAAAGATGTCATTGAAAGACATCAGTGAAACTCCTTTTAAGTCTCTATATAATCCGCTGCTACACTAATACAGTGCTTGGATACCATTGAGGTATGATCAACCTGCCTGGCTCACGTCTGAAACGCCGGCCTCCCGGGAACTTCTTTAACGACCCAAACATGTGGAAATGGCTTGGAGTGAGGTCAAGACTGTACGGGGGTTGTGACAATAACTCCCAGCCGAGTTCCTATAATGTACAAGTGCTGTTGATGAATGATTGTGTGTACAGTTTCCACAGACAGATGCGACTCCTCCACAAGTTGGTGACAAGTTATGTGGCGATTTTCAAAAATCAGGCGTTCCACTCGCTGAATGCTCACAAGAACAATTCCACCTTGATCAGGATTATCATTCATGGGCGGACGGCCTTCTTTAAAAAGGTTGCCCATGTAAATATTTTACTGCAGCTAAGAGTCTCATCACCCTTGAAGAATAAGCCTTTATTCACTCACTCACTCATCATCTATACCGCTTAATCCTGTATTCAGGGTTATGGGGGGCCTGGAACCTATCCCAGGAGACTTAGGGCACGAGGCGGGGTACACCCTGGACAGGGTGCCAATCCAGCTTCTGCCCGTCACCAGGGTGCCAGGGCACATACGCACTGTCTCGCACTCATTCACACACTGTGTGCGAGGAAACCAGAGTACCCAGAGAAAACCACCAAGCAGGTGGCATTGACATTCATCCTGCTCATTAGTCTTAAAACACCCGCGACACACAAAAAAAAAAAGATCCTCACACGGGGCACCACTATGTAACGATCAGCCAAGATTATCTCACCCGATGTTACACAAAAAGAGAGATCTTTATCTTCATGTCGGTGTGCTTTAAAACCCCGTGAGCAAGAATGACAACAACACGACCAATTAAACAAACCACAAGTGTATTATGCAAAAAATGGAGCAAAAATGGTGCACCAAAACCAATACTAAAAAAAATTAAATATACAAAATATTTACAATAATAAACGGAATGTGTGTGTGTGTGTGTGTGTGTGTGTGTAAAAAGTCCAGAGTCCGGATTATTGCAAGAGTGCGTGAGAGAGTGGAATCTGTCTCACCGGAAACGATGGAAACAACCGGGAGGCCGATAGCGGAGTGAAAGGGCTCAGACGAAGCAGTCTAGTCGGCGATAAATAAACCAACAACAGTCTTAGTCGGTCTCTCAGTGTACTGCTTAATAACATAAACAGCTGTATCTCCATACTTCTCCCTTTTCTCCATGCCTTCCCGGGCCGGCTTTATGTCCGGGTCTGGCGACCACGTGCGTCACCTTCTTCCCGTGCCGCCTGGCAACACAGTCTCGCGAGGGTGGGAGTGGGAACCAATACACATATGTACATACAGGCAAATAAACCGTAGTGGGCACAATGCATAAGGTGCTGCAGCTTCTTTTTTAATGAGCCGGCTTACTTACCCCTATATACAATTGCCCCTTATGTGGCAGTGCTACAACCCCTTGTCCTTATATCAATTAAACATTTAGGTCTATAGCATTGGCTCAATATTTCTCTTCTTCATGCAAATTCACATCCTATCAGAAATAACGTGTACATTAATTACCCTAAATCATGCACATTTCTCAAGGCCTTGAAACATTTCCAGGGTCTTTGGTGGATCATCGTTCAAGAATCAAAGGTCACACATAAGCACACACCTCTCCTATTAGTCATGGACATCACAATAAAAGCCAATTTATGCCCAGATGGTGTTGCATGTGTTGTTTCAGACACAAGACTCTTGTTTTCAGCTCCTCAGACTTCTAGACAAAGTGCCCTAGTTTTTGTAATTAACGCCAATCTGCCTTTTTATTTTTAACTCTTACCTAAAACTATTTTCCACAGCCACTTATATAAACTGTCTGCAGCTCTGTAATAAAGAATAACAAAACATCGCCGGATCAATATGAGGAAAAGATAGTTACTAAAAGAGTGAAGCTGTACGGAAGATCTGTGAAAGCAGATCGATTCAGACTTTTCTCTCCTGCAGCACTGTTTGGTCTCTGAAATGTGGATTAATTTCCTGGAACAACAGCTCTGACTGGAGTGCAGCTGCAAATAACAGGGTTTTAGGAATGCACTTATTTGAATATGTCATTGTTTTTTAATTAACAACTGGACTTGTATAGAAGATGTTTCACATAACCTTTGAGTGTTTCAGAGTTTTCTGAACTGAGATTTACTAATGAGTTGCATTTGTTTTTACCTTATTAACCTCAAAGAGAGGGAAAAAAAGTCAGTCCGTTGAGAAAAGAAGCTTCTAAAACTTTGATAACAGGAACTAAACAGTTTGGTAGATGCTTCACACCATGAAGTGGATGAATATTCCAAATATGAGGATGTGCTGTTACTGGAAATTGCATAAAGCGAAAGTACTCGTCATTGATGGGAAAAGAGTTAAATATAATAATTAAAATGTTGAAGCTGAAAATAAGCTGATCAGTTTTAATGTAATTGATGATAATAATAATAATAATAATAATAATAATAATAATAATAATAATATTATTATTATTATTCTGTCTGTCTTTCTGTATGGCAGAACTCTCTATCTAACTTATTAATACTAAGTAATCACAATAGTTGCTGTGATGTAATTTGTCTGGACAGACATCCAGACATACAGACAGACAGAAACCAGGTTAGAGGACCAAGATTTCTGGTCCTCTACTGTATGAAGCGTAAAGATATCATTGAAAGAGTGAGTTCTGACCAATCTACAGTCGAAACCTTTCTTTTATTTATAAAGATCATTAGATCGGGCACATGACTGTTTATAACATTGCTTTGACTCAACGTTTACTGTAGATTTAAACAGGTAAAAATGTCCAAGTACTGCAAAAGTTTCAATAAATTCTGTCCAGTTGTATCAGTTTTGCATGATTATCTGACATAATCTGGCACATAACTGCTCATAACTTCACTGCTACTTAACATTTTGATTTTAGCGATAACAGCACTAAGCTCAGACATTTTACACGCCCTCACCATGTTTTATCTTGTGGCGTTTCACATTACAGTACTGCTTTTTATTAGCACCACGGTTTCAGAAAATCGAAGACAAACTGGTTAGTATACACGGTAAACTATTACGTTGATAAGCTCTGTTAAGTCATGAAGTGCTATATTCATGTAAAAAAGCGCCAGATGCTATGATGTAATCTGGCACATAACTGTTTATAACTTCATATCTGCTCAACATTTTGATTAATCGGCTCAAGTTTAACTTCAGGCAAAAACCAAACTACTGACACAATTTCATTAAATTCTGTTGAACTAGATTTGTGTGATGCTGTGACAAAATTTGGTCACAGGAGGCCTGGAGCCTGTCCCCGGGGACTCGGAGCACAAGGCATGGTACACGGCGTGTTCGCTCACTCACACACAATGAGAAATTTGGAAATGCCAACTTGGAGTGTGAAAGGAAACCAGAGTAGCCAGAGGAAATGCACCAAAAACAGGGAGAACATTGCTAACATGCTAACCAATACACCACCATGCTGCCATTACTGGGAATTATTAATCATCAATTCCACTGTGGTAATATATATATATATTATAAGCATTTATTCTATATGCAATCAAGATAGCAAGAGCAAAAGTGGGATTTAAACTGTATCACTGGCCAATGTGGAAAAACGTAATTACTTCTTTTATCATGATAAATTGTGCAAGGATAAGGCTTTCCCACCCGGTATGTTTCAATTGAAATCCATTCCACTAAAAAAAAAAAAAAAAAAAAGCATCCTCCCAAAACACCCTGAGAAAGGTAAACAACACTGTTTTGCACTGATCTAGGTGGCCATTTTTTATTTATTTTTTTGCTTCTCTTACCCTCTAACAGATTCCTATACTGGTGCAGTAGGGTTAATTAGAACGGATTAGCCAAGCAAAAACCATCCTTGTTAACGTTTAAAGATAAAAGGCCGAGTGCTCACTCTTCCCTGCCACCTACTTACTTTGTAAATATTTCCATTCCTCGAACTGAACCTGGCGCCAGGCCGTGTAAGCTACTCCTCCACTCTGTGCCAGTACAGATTTTCAGTATCTGTGTTTTGCACAGTGCACTTTGCCTGAGAGTTGGCGGAGTGCACGCTGAGAGATTTAAACACAGTGCAGCAGGGTTGATTCGCAGGTGACAGGTGTGTTTGTGCTTCTATTTTAGAGGTGAGTGTTAAACATATCAGCCATTTCATTTCAGTGATCAAAGTGTGCTGGAAAGTTTCAGGAGACTAATTTCAAACTTTTTTTTTTTTTTTACATGAACCAGGTTCTAGGTTGGAGACTTTCCATAGGGAGCATGCATACAGTTTACAGACACACTGAAACAGAAATTTGCAACTTGATGCATTTCCATAGCATCCTTGGAGATCTGGTTTCATCCATTTGAAGCTCTACCAAAATTGGAATTATTGCTCTTCTGGTTTTGAAAAAGGGATATGCATTTTTGTGTCACAACGAGGGACGTCACCCTAGCAAACAAATGAAACGTTTAAGAACGCGTAAGAAACATTTTGTCTACAACTGCTTGCTTTGAGCCTGATACCAGGGTAACACAGGAAAGTTTCATCTGTCACATTTAAGAACTTTTTTTTTGGTTGTTTCTTAAGGAATATTGTGAAAAAGGTATTATTCTGTTTTTTCCAAGTGGGACCTCTTTTGAAAGATATAATTAACCATAGAATTGAAACCACCTGCCTTCACCTTGTACCATGAAAACAGTTCTGACCTGTCATAGATTCCACAAAACCTCTGAAAGTCTGCAGCACTGTTTAAATAAGTGGTACAGTGGGTGTCAAATTACCACACATATGATCAGCAGGACCCAAGGTCTCCCAGCAGAACATTGTCCAGAACATCACACTCTTTGCCTTCTTCCCATAGTGCAACCTGGTGCATCCCTTTCCCAGGTAAGCAACGCTCATACCCATCTATCCACATGACGTAAGAAAACATGATTTCATCAGACCAGGTCACCTTCCTCCATTGCTCCATGGTCCAGTTCTGATGCTCACGTGCTCATCATAGGAGCTCTTGGTGGTGGACACGGGTCAGTGTGCGCCCCCTCGCTGGTCTGCAGCTATGCGGCAATTTGTGTTACAGTAGGTCTTCTGTGAGATCGGACCAGGCAGATTAGCCTTCAACTCACATATCAGCGAGCCTTGGACACCTACGGCTATGTATCCAGGTCACCAGTTGTCCTTTCTTGGGCCACTTTTGGTGGGTACTAATCACTGCATACAGCGAACACACCTCAGGACATGCTGTTTTGGAGATGATCTGACCCAGTCCTCGAGCCATCACAGCTCGGCTCTCGTCAGAGTCGCTCAGATCTTTACACTTGCTGTGTCTCCTGCTGCAAACACATCAACTGGCTTTTTACTTGCTGCCTAATATATGTCCTCACAGGTGCCACTGTACTGAGATAATCATTGTTATTCACTTCACCTGTCAGTGGCTTTAATGTTATGGCTGATCGGTGTAGATAGTAGGTGCCTTTAAAGATTACAGGCAAAACTGTGTTACAGTAAGTTTCTGTTTTTTTTCTACTAGAATAAAGTAGCAGTAGAATATCCTTGGAAAGGTAAAATGTATGTGAAGGTTTAAAAGTTTTATGTAGAACCCTAAAACAGAAGGTTTAGCCTTTCTGACTTCCAATGAGAACCCATTTGGAAAGGTAGACAGTGAGTATACTTAAACTTCCATAAATTATTCTGCAACTCAAGGGTTTATTCCTTCAGAAAAAAAAGCTCAAAGTTAAACCTTTTTTGAACCATCAAATTAATTGCTGATCCTAAAAAAACCCCGAGGAAACTTTTTGAAAGGACGTACATTTAAATGAATGGGTTCTCCACCTCAATCACTACTCCCACCAATCATAATAAATCCCCACTAGTGCCATACCACCATGCCTTCTGCCTGCCTCCAATCCCTTCACCGTTTGAACTCTGGCCCATTAGAAACGTTGTGGGTTTGGGATCTGGATTCTTGTGGCTTAAAAGGTAGGAAGACCAAATTATCAGGGAGGGTGGAACAGGAGGGGTGCAAGCCCAAAGCCTCAGGGTGCCTGTGGAACACAAGCCCCCTGAGGGTGATCCAGTCATTCTGCTGAGTTAATTAAGGAGCACTGTTCAGGGTGATTACTTTCCATTGTGTAATTACGGAGCAAGCTGTTGAGCGGCTGTTTGCGGGAACCCACAGCTCTCCCAGAAGAGTGCAGTGAATTTAAAAAGATGACCTTTAGTTCTCCTGAAAAAGAGTAAAAAAAAACACTCATGCATATCCATATCTGGTAAAAAAACTCAATCACATATGTATGGTAAGGAAGACTAAATATATTTGTATAGAGGCCACTACATTTACCTGATGTGGGTGTGCATTGTCCAATGATTTACTGTATTTTTAGTTCTTTAGTTAAAAAAAAAAATTTAAGCCTACAGCCCACGGTATGATTTTTATATTTTAGGGTCTGTTAAAAATAGTTTGTTAAATTTACACAATACATATAATGTAAATATGTACATGTTTCTTCAGTAAATGAACACAACAAGTGCTATCAGCAGTTCTAGCTACAGTTACACTTCCTGTACCAGAGGCACCACCGATCGCTGCTGCTTCCTTTCAAGGATCCAACGGCCGAAAGTAGGTACTCTTTAAAGGTTCCATTAAGAACCCTAAAACAGAGGGTTTTTCCTTTTCCTTTCTGATTTTCAAGGAGAACCTCTCTAGAAAAAAAGCAAGTGCCAATTAACTATATGTATGAGCTTTGATTGCTAGTGAGGAACAAAAAGACTGAACCACGTGTGCCATAGAACTGGTGCAAGAAACCATTTAAGTCAAACTTTACCATCCATTTTCTACAGTTATTACTGTATACCGGGTCGTGGAAGAGCATGAGGCAGGGTATACACTGGACAGGGTGCTAATCCATCGCAGGACATACTTGCACATACAACTGGCAATTTGGGAACGCCACTTAGCCTAAATCTTTAAGAACCCAGAGAAACCCACCAAGCACAGGGAGAACATGGAACCTTCACATTCAAAGACCCAAGGTGGGATTAAAAACCCTAAACCCTGGATGTGCAAGGTCACAGTGCTGACTGCTATTCCACCTTGCTTTACCATTTCATATATAGTTTTGAGCACATAGAGAAAATAGTCATCTGATGCTTTGTTGTGACTAACAGGTGGCATATTTTATTATTTCTTAAACAAGTTAATGTAAATCTCAAATGTCTCCTCAAAAGTGTTAACAATCCATCTGAAATACCCCTCAGATAATATTTTTTTTATACCTCAACCCTTTGTTTGTACAAGCACCCTGGAGACCCAGCTAAATGTCTATAATTTGAGTAGAATTTTGCATAATACTGTATGTTCACTTCAAGGTGACCATATGGTACAGTTGTGTTATGGTATGATATGGTTTTAACTTCAGATCCACACGGTGGTGGAAGTGGTACATCTCTATCAATGGTTCAAGTCTTAGGGTGGGGGAGTCTGTATATGTGGAGTTTACATGTTCTCCCTGTGATTTGTGGGTTTCCTCTAGGCTTTCCTCCCACAATCCAAAGACACACCATGTAGATTGATTAGTGTTTCAAACTTGCACATATTATACAAACGGGTGTGTGAGTGTGTTTGCACTTGTGCCCCATGATGGGTTGGCACCCTTCCCAGACTGCACACAGCCATGTGCCGTGAATTCCCCTGGGATTGGCTCCAGGCTCCCTGCAAGCCTACACAATAGTAGTTGTATAGATAGTGGTATGGATTGATGGATGGTTCCTTCAAAATAATAATAATAAAAATAACATCAGTTTACCTCAGGGAGGGTTTTTTTTTCACCACTGGCTTGATTAATATTAATTTAAATACCATATATTAAGCTGTTAAATAACCAGAAGGCACCACTGTCCAAAGGTTCTTCTGGGATTCAATTCAGGATGCTTTTTGCTGTCCTTGTATTTCCATGATCACTTGTCCTTACCCTGATTTTGACCATGGCTTTGTACATCCACCTGCCTCAGATTCGTGACAAACCGCTTTCTTAACCACATTCGAACCGGTGAGGATTGTTCAGTGATGCCACTAGTGCTGAAAAACCTTCTGTGCAGTTGAAGAAAAGGAGAACATTGACTGTTTCCCCAGCGGGAGCTGCAACGAGAAAATGCCATCAATAATCCAGACTAGATTTGCCTATTCATATGGAGAAATGACCTAATAAAGGCAGTGAAAAGGAAATCCGTGTCACCTTTATGCACCTTTTCACACTGACATGACCTAGTTTATCTGTAACGACACCGCTCAGTATTTATATCCTTTCCAAACCATGCAAAACTAATAATGTGTTTTCACGGATGTTTGTCACGCGCCGCTGCTGCAATTACATCGGCGCGTGGAAACGGAGCAAGAAAAACCAGACGAACGATGATGACAGCATATCATTTCTTGGGAAATGATAAAGAAATCCCATTTCTGCCAATAAATATCACTAAAACATGCAAATCGAATTGTGTTCCCTCCTTGAACTGCGTCAGACATTTTAATTTCAGATAATGATGAAAGGAAAAACCATCCTGCTACAATCTCCTCTACAGCTCCTTGCTGTACATTCACGTGAATTATTTATTTATTTATTTATTTATCTATCTTATTTTAAGGTCCTGGAAAGCCAGAATGTCATTCTATGAGATCTCTTTGGGGGCATTTGGATAATGATGATGTTTACAAGAAAATGCAGAGTTTGGAGCCAATTAGCACTTCAAATCTGTGTAGCTTCATTTGCAGCTGCGGAAATAAATAATTAACCGAATAGAAAACTGACAAACAAGTGCTGTTCAAACAAGTGTGGCATCATTCAAATAGGTGCGACAGGCCAGAGTGAGAAAAAAGAGTGAGTCTCGCAGCCCGGCTATTACAGTAGCTGAGATGTTTTATTGTACAAACCCAGCAAGCGCCGAGACGACCAGGCATATAAGCGCACCCTGCGCTTATGATATGATGACGGCCCGTGGAAATGCGGTGCCATCATCCAGTGGGAAGCAGCAAAGACAATTTCTTTGATTGCCACAAAACTCGGGGCGCATCGTGAGAGAGTGTTATGCAGCGGCATCTCTGCACAGCAGGTGGCCATTCCAGGCAAATCACAAATCCCACCACGGATACGGAATGACGGGAGAAAGCGCGACGTGCATCATCAGCGTTCGCTGCGGAACGCATCTCATCTGATGTTTAGTGCTAAAAAAAAAAAATTCTAAAATAAATCAGCTGATTTATGGAGCAGCTTTGTTCTATTTTTTTTTAATCTCTGCACGACATCTTTAAATAAACGACTAAAGTCAAAATCAATAGCGCAATGCTGCTAAGAATCCTCATAAATCTCAGCCAGCAAATATAATTTAAGTAGGTTTTATTCAAGAATCACTGAAGTACTGTATTTTACAGAAATCCATATTTCCTGCCACATTTGTAGCCTTGAGCCTTGAATAGTCAAATGGTCTTAGGATGTCTGCATCAGCCTTTTAGCCCTGCATTTAGATTTAACACCTAAGTGCGGATTTAAAACTGGTATCTACACAAAGTGAAATTGCACTCTTCAGTAATTAAGGCACCTTCTATTCTTCTATTCATCATTAAAGTCTTGAGTCTTGTTTTCTGTCCACAGAAGAATAAAAGCTATTTTAGATAATAAAGGTGCGAATAAATAAAGCATTCTCTATGTGAGTACATTGAAGCAGTCTCAAATCAAATTGGATGTAAATCAAGCACTTATATTGTATAACGCAGCCATGTATGATTAAACAGGATGTCATTTATTTCAAATACTGTAACACGACAAAATAACACATTCAACCGATATTTTGAAAATAACAAGGCTTGAATTAAATATCACAATGAAATATAATGAATAAAATACTTTGTATAAGAAGAAAGTTTCATTATCAAAGCTCCAGAGCCACGGGTCCGATCCAAATCTCAGCTTCTGTCTGTTTGGGTTTCCTCCAGGTTTTATGGTTCCCTTCCTCAGCCAAAAACAGGCTCATAAAAATGGGAGGAAATACCTTGGTTTTGTCATTTCTTTGTATTTACTACAATACAAGATTCTTTGAAGTGATAATCAGGATATTTTAAATTACTTTAAAAGCACTTTTATACACTTTCGTATCAAACTTTTCACACTCCGCATTTTTGCTTTCCATCATCCAAAAATCTGCAAAAACAAACAAACAAACATATGACTTTCAGGCTTCAAGCTGGCAGCACAGAACCATAAACTCTAAGCTTCCCCTGATCCAACACGGTTTATGCAGACGCTCATCCCGGACTGGACCGTCTCCCTCGAGTAGACCGCCTTTATCCAAAGCTTGCGTCTGGTTTCTATAAAAAGGTCATTCAATAAACAGGTTGTTTACACAGCTGTCTGGATCGACATCCCACGCTTCATTCAAAGCACAAAGCAAACCAAGTCATTTTAAAATCCAAATCATAGAATCAGCCTTTTTATTATTTTATTTTTTTAATAAACTGAATTCTCTTCTTTAATAAAGTCTGACACCATTAGCAAGAACTGCGTTCTGTCCCAATTTATAATAATATCTATCTTTTTTTTTTTTGGTAACTTATGACTATTCGTCCAATGAAAATATATCATTCTTTGCTAATAGATGTTAAATGTGTCTTATTGACTGAACAGAAAAGGAATGATGAGGCGAACACATACTGTAACGCTTATAGAAGCTTATTAAGTTAATCAATATGTATGTGTAAGGCGTTAGGTTATTAGGTTAGTTACATATATATTAGTTCATGCACAATAGAAAAAAGGATCGATATCATGAAACATAATTTATTATTATCATTTGTAGTTTATTACTTAATATCATAACTTATCATAACATTTTCTTCATTTATGAAGACTTTTGGTTGAGACATAATTACATTTTTTACTATACTAGATAGAATAACTTATAAAATGAGCCCTCTTATTAATATGCAAGTAGCTGGATCTACTCTCAGAGCTGCTGTTCAACATTAAAATTAATCCACATTTCCTGACCAATCGGAATCAAGAACTCAACAGGTAACATTATGAATCAAAAACATACCTCCGGATTACGCTCACAATTGTATCCTACATAATGTGTAAAAAGCAACGTGTGTTATTATAGAAACTTCAATACCGAGCCACCATCTGTTAAGGCCTGCTCGGCTACATCGTGCTGTGTGTCTGCATCTGTATAAAAACCGGAGATCTTTAATACTGGCACAGAACATCATTTCTATCGAGGATTTGCTTGGTGTTTTGCAGTACTGTTGATTCATACTGCAGACTTGTCCATTAAAAAAACACAATAAAATTCATTTCTAAGAAGATGAAGAGCATCCAGCATTGAACCCTGAGGTGCATCATTTTTGAGCCTTGAGTGCATTATTACACAGCGATTTCCCACAATTACGATGTTTAATTTATTACAAAATTAGACATCACTTATATTAACGATTTATAGTTCGATTTAATGTCCTGGAACATCCAAGACATGTTAGATCCTGTTCTCGCTCACATTATGACTGCAATAAACACTCAGTCCCTCACCAACCTCACGCTTTCCCTTGTTTGATCAGATCTCTCTCTCTCTCTCTCTCTCTCTCTCTCTCTCTCTATCTCTCTCTCTCTCTCTCTCACTCTCTCTGTTTCTCTTTCTTTTTTAAAATTCAGCCTGTATTTTTCTAGTTAAATAACAAATAATGTTAAATCAATTTGTTAAAACAGAAACATCCCATCAACAATTGTGTGCTTTGCTTTGATAAACAACAAAATCTTCTATTTTTTAAAATTCAGTTATTATTACACTTGGATTGTGTCTAGTACCCACTGTTCCTGTGTATGAGCTGTTACTATAGAAACTATAACATGTTCGAATGAATGAGTTAGTATAATCCTATCACTCTGAAACTACTGTCCAAGTCATGCTGTTACAAAAAAGAGAGAAACTCAAACTATGGTGTAGTATAAATACTTTTAACACATGGTGATTGTCTTTAATTCAACGGGAAAGATTGTGTTGTGTTTACTGCTAAACATTAGGAGGTGCAGTTGAGCAGAGATAATATAAGTGCATATGTAGACAAACTAGTAAAGCATTAGAAGCAACTACACCGTATGTTGTCATATCCACCCTCCCCCTTTTTTCAAACCGTACTACTTCAAGTCTCTTATTAAAGTTAGTTAAGGGTATATTTTCCTGTTTCACCTTTTGTCCTTATCTCCACCTGCTTATTTGAGAGAGCACATGATTCTACAAAGTTCATCAAATCAGCATTGATGTAATATTATTATCTCAGGTTGATGCCCACATACACGTCTGTCTGTCTTTGTGTACAACAGAAAACTCTGCCTAACGTATTAATACAAAGAAATAAATTTTTTAAAGGTTGATTATCTTACACTTTGTTTAAATGCTAAGTTGAACTTTTTTCATTGTTAGCCAAATACACTCCCTGTTCGGTAACTGGAGAGTGACTCACAGATGAGAAATCGAAAATGTAGATGGGATAAAGATGAAGTTTTGTTTTAAAACATCTCCAGTGCTGTTAATTTCAGTAGTAAAAATATTCAGTTTAGATTTTCTAATTAATATCTACATGTGCAGGTGTTTGTTTATATTGAGCAAGTAGCTTATTAGTAGCTTAGTAGTATTTGTCATAAAATGTGATCTGATCTTCAGCCAAAGGTAATATAATGGGCCTAAAATAATAACACAACAAAAAATTCTGATGTGCTGCACCATACTTGTCCATGTTTTACGTACTGAGACTCCTGAACACAGTCGTTAGCCAGTTCCAATGATGCCCTTAAATCTTCGGTTGTCACTCTGGGTTGGTTGTTTACCTCATTGATGAGTCTTTAGGTTATTTTGACTGGGCGTTCACTTTTTGGTAGCCACAGTCCCAAAATGTCTCTGTTTGCCTAACTATAGACTTTCTAAAATCTTTGAAATCACTGTTTGACTGTTTTAGCTGTATGTATAACAACAATTCTTAATCATAGATCCTCTAAAAGCTCTTTTTGGTGAAGAATTTGAGGAACTCAAAGTTTTTGGTTTAATTTTTTATCAAAGTAACTCTAGTGCACACCTCCAAATTCCTTTTACTACTGTATGATTTTATTATTACTCCAATTAGTTATTTTGAGGTCATTAACGCAAGGAGTCACACTCGTACTTTGAGGTTTTTATGGTTGTTCTCAATAAAGGCATGAAGGATCAGTCAGGATTTTTTGTTATTACTTTAGGCATTATGTTTGTCAATACACTTAACTTAGATGAAGATCAGATCATATTTTATGTAGAAAACCGTGACATTCCAAAAGATTCTCATATTTTTTCTTTCCACTGGAACAGTTCATAACATCACTTTTACTCAACATTATGCTTTCATTTATGGTGCAGGTTAAACTTCGGGCAGATATGCAATTACTTCAAAAAACTTTGTGTTATTTTCAACATGTTTATCATAAACTTACGGAGTATAATCAATCTGTACAGCCCTTGCTATAGATTAGGGTATGACTAGGTATATGAGACAGGGATGTTTGGTATCAAATGAAAGCTCTGTGTATTCAATGAACGTTGATATGCATGGAATTTTAGTTATATGAACCAGACTCATGTTAATACACTTTACCTAAATTACTACAATCTCACTGAGATGGCCTCCCAAGTGAAAGACCAAACCGCAGGTTAATGTATGCACGAAAAAGAAGAACCATGTGGGGCGTGGCCACGCCCACAACCATTTCTGATTGGGACAAACGGCTGTGGGACAGACCTGCACCGTGAGATTAAAAACCTAAGGTCCAAGCAGCCTCCGCACGTTTTTGAACGTCACACCATCTGAAGGAAGCAAGCGGATACCTCTCTTTCTCCGCTCTCAATCGATGCCTGAACTTTGACTTCTAACTTGCGGTCTCCTCGAGACGCGAAGAAACTTCGGCTTGAACTCAGACGCTGCTTGAACGCCGCCTTCATGCCACTAAGAAACCTCAGAAGAAATCTCAGAGTGTCATCATCTGTAACCAGGCAACACACGGTAACATGCCACCAAGGGCTCAACCCTCATCCCAGCGCACAGACCAATCAGCAATGCCGTGATTCCCTTCGCTGAAGGCGAACCAACGAGAACAACCGTCACGTAACGCAAGTAATACAAACAAAGCTTCATACCTTGCTGAAAGTGGTGCGCGATTCATAACTAAACCATAAGAATAAACCCAAGGCTCTGCTCTTGTGACTTTCTCATGTTCTAGTAAACCTAAACAGAACTCCATTAACTTTCACCCTCTAAACTGTTTGTGTGTATGTGTGTGTATGTGTGTGTGTGAGTGATTAAATAGCGTAGTTTCATGTAACATAGATTAGTTCAATAAATTCTTGATTCTTTATAAAGAACTGTTTGTCTTTGTCATTTATTTTAAAGTTTAAACATTTGCCCAGATCTTATGTTACCTTGCTCATAATTGCTAAATACTAGATTTTGTGTTATCATTGGTGGCCACGTGATAAGCAGAACTGGTAAGATACACTAAATTGTGCTAAATGCTGGACGGGTAGTCGATAAGGTGTACTCTATAAATTTTAATTAAATTCAATAACATTAACCCGAATCCTTAAAGATTCGATTCACCTTTGACCCAGAGTTGAAACCCTACAATCAAAACACTCTTAAAAGCAAATTTTCCAATAAGAAATAATGAAAACTCATATAATTCGTTTCACAACCCAAATAAATAAATACATAAAAATTATTACTACACCATATAATGTTTCCGTTAGTGTTTGTCTGTGCCGCGCATGCACTGTGTATGTGTGCCTGTGCGCGCATGCGCTGAGTGTTTGTGTGTTTGTGTGTGTGTGTGTGCGCGCACAAAGGCTGTTTTATCGGGAAACATCACACTGTTTCATCTGGGAAATAAACAAGAATTTTCTCTAATGACACTCGAATGAACACACACTAACGGAATCCTTGCTGTAGAGTAAAAATAGAACTACTTAACCCGCACTTTACCTTTGAAAAGAATCGGAGTCAGTGCAGGCTGAGAGAGAGAGAGAAAATGGATCTTTAATCTCTCAACTGACACTCTGCTTTTGCTTTACATGCACACACACACGTGTTATAATAAACAGTACACTCGCGCGTGAAAGAACACACACACACATACAAATAAACAAAATAAAAGATGTTTTACGTGCACACACATGGTCACAGTGTTATAGTAAACAGTATACGCACAGATGTTGATTATACAAGTGAGAGACGCGCACTAAGACCGAGCAGGAGAGACGATTACCCACAATTCCGTAGCGCGCGCAAGAAAATCCATTGGCTCAGTTGTGATCACGTGATGCTCGGCGTCAAAACAAGAAGCACATGCGTGCTACATGATACCCTGTATTCGTAAACGTATTACACACTTATAACAAACTGTTGCTCATCTTGCGGAACGCTCGCAAACCGGGTTACTCGCAATCCAAGGTTTCACTGTACATAACACCAAAACTAAGTTGTGTGGAATTATATTAAAGACAAATCACTCCTAAAAAGTTCTTTGTATGCTTGAAAAGATGGGTAGTAAACCCAATTGCAGTTCCGGTAAAGCTCCTATGGTCTGCATGGGAATTTAAGGGCTTCATGCCTATTTACACCATCATGTCTACTGAGCTTATAAATGTTGAGCATACAATACTTTATGATGTGTTACCCAAAGTAAATGTCAGAATGTCAGTAACGGAAATCACCAGAATAAAACAACCTTAACTCAAGGATATAAAATTTAATATAAGCAGTTTAGTCTTAAACACAGTTTAAACATCACAAATCTAAAAAAAAAAAAATTAAAAAAATTTAATGTTTAATAACTTTTGCAATCAGTATTAAACACAACAAAAAAGATGTGGACAAGAGATGACTGACTTGGCAAATCATAGCAGCTCGAAAAGCACTTTAGCCAATTATACTGCTAAGGGCACCTATCAGCAGTGGATGATGATTAGCTTAATACATTCATAATAAAACAATGCCACCACAGAAATACATACTGTACCCGGCGCTGACACCAACTGACACCTGACACTAACTGACACCACTGTCATGTACAGTATCCACCACTGACAGCAATCCCATCCCCAACGCTGACTCCTCCCTTAATTTCTGCAACCGAGAAGTAATAGATAATAGAAAAAAACACAGACACCAAGAGACAACACCACAGCTAAACCAAGGAAAAAAAAGAGAGTAGACACCCACTACAGCATCCATCACCAAGCGGAAAATATGCAGTCAGACTCTAAGTGCAGCAGCACAGGACAGTGAGAGAGCAGGGTGCAGCACAGCACACACACACCGAGAGGATTGAGGAACAAGCAAACTGCTTTTTAGAGCAATTAAATCATTTACAGTTGCCAGGCGTTAAAAAAGGTGGTAAGTAAAAATGTTATTACAAAGGGCCAAAGCTGCGGGGAAAAAACCCCCCAAAGTTCACTGTTAGTCAGTTACTCAGGAGAAATTCAGTTACTCCTGGACCAAAAAATTGTTAGTGTTGTTAATGGTGGGGTAGGGGAGAAGCCTAATGGGGAAAAAAATTCGTCATATGTTAAAGTTGTTTTTCTGTACATATGTTAATATATTAGTTTATGTGTGTATGTATGTACAGTGGAACCTTGGATTGCGAGTACCGCAGTTTGCGAGTGTTCCGAAAGACGAACAAATTTTTTTTATAAATTCTTAATTGAAAAATGAGAAAGTCTTGGTTTCTGAATACCGAGTAATCAAATTGTGGGTAATCGCATCCGCTGCTCGGTCTTAGTGCTCGTCTCTCACTGTTATAATCAACATCTGTGCACGCGTGTACTGTTTACTATAACACTGTGACCATGTGTGTGTGTGTAAGACATATTTTATTTTTTGCTTGTATGCGTGTGTGTATAGCGCGTGTGTACTGTTTATTATAACACACATGTGTGTGCATGTGTAAAGCAGAAGCAAGTCTCATTAGAGAGGTTAAAGATCCATTCTCTCTCTCTCTCTCTCTCTCTCTCTCTCTCTCTGTGTCAGCCTCACTCTAACGGAAACACTTTTCTGTCACAATTCTTTTCAAAGGTAAACTGCAGTTTAATTTGTTTTATTTTTGCTTTATAGCAGTGATTCCATTATTGTGTAATTACCGATGTTCCTTGTTAATTCCAGTTAAAACAGCATTTCCGTTAATTTGTGTGTGTGAGAAACTCAAATAAAAGAGGAGAAAGGGTTTCTATGTAAGAAGAGAGGAGCGAGAGGTGATGGTGTCAATCCTCCTCTCCTCTTACTTTAGCTTCACACACATGCGCATACACTGCCACAAACACACGGAGACGGACCAGAAGACTAGCAGTTAGCCCTGTAGCGTAGATGGTAAACCCAAACGCGGAAGTAGCGCGAGTAGGCAGGATAACCACGCTGTTTATTCTTAGAACTCTCTCGGAACGAGAGCAAGAGCTTACACAAATAAACACGCGTTCTAATAACACACACTCAATCGAAAGCGAAACCCAAGAAGGTGAGTACTCACGATTAGGCGAACAGAGCGTCGGCGATAGCATGGGCAACTCAATGACTGAGCGATGTAATGCGCCATCTTGTCTCCTTTTATGCTCCCTGAATCGCGACCGTCTTACTTCCGGGTCCTCGTGCCGGCCGCGTTAGGAGTGCGCATGACAGTACCCCCCCGTCCAGGACCGACACCCAACGGTCCTGGGGTGGAGGATACCCGAAGACGGTAGTCCCGGATTAGCTCGGGGTCGAGAATGAACCGAGCCGGGATCCAGGAGCGCTCCTCGGGGCCATAACCCTCCCAATCGACTAGGTATTGTACGCCTCTGCCCCGAGGTCGCGAATCAAGGATCCGACGTACGGTATAAGCGGGACCGCCCTCAATGATTCGGGGAGGAGGAGC